>MU967049.1:21533-71890 GCA_036418165.1 Cooperia oncophora | reverse complement strand
AGGAAACGAAGCTGCTCTGAGGAAGAGGAAGGCCGGCAAAGCAACAGGCCCCGACGACATCGCAGCTGATTTGGAAGGGCAGCCCTGCGGAATGCTCGAGCTACCGTCCGACTCGCCTGCTGTCAGACAGCATGAAAATCTTCGAGCGAATTGTTGACAGGCGTATCCGCGAAACAGTCCAGCTCTCTATCAACCAGTGCGGCTTTGTGGCAGGCTGTAGCACCATCGACGCCATACATGCCGCGCGTCTTCTGCTGGAGAGACATCGCGAGAAGCGAAAACCTCTGCATCTAGCTCTCCTGAACCTAGAAAAGGCATTCGATCATGTTCCGCGTAAAGTTATATGGCACGCCTTGCGGCAACACGGCGTTCCCGAAGAGCTTATAGAGTGGGTGCGCATCCTGTACTCCACCTCGAAGAGCCGTGTGCGTACACCAGCAGGCACTTCACAGGAATTTCCCATCTTGGTCGGGGTGCATCAAGGCTCAGCCCTCTCCCCACTTCTTTTCGTGGTCCTCTTAGATGCAATCTCACGATATATTCAGAAACCGAGTCCGTGGACCCTTCTCTACGCAGATGATGTGGCGCTGGGCCAGGTGAAGATAAGACGCGCACCTTGAGTCAACACGCTACAAAGCATGGTCTTGATCGCCTCGGGGACGAAACATTTCTGACTGAAGATTGAACATCAAGAAGACGGAGTACTGCACGACGCGATACTAAATGAGTCCGTTCCATTAAGATCAGTGGCATCGAGCTTCGACACGCACGAAACACCTTCAAGTATCTTTGGATCGAAAATTGCGTTTGATGGCGATATCTGATCTCAGACGGTAAACTCTCGTGTGAGTTGCAGTATGGGCGGAATGGCGACTCGATGACTGGAATTCTCTGCGAGAAGACCATAGCCTCGAGCCGCTCAAATCGAAGATTCATAGAAATGTTCGTAGACCAGTAGTAGCGTTCTCACGGCGCTGAATTGCTGGTCTGCCATTCAAAGAGAACTCCGCGAAGCCTCTGTTCTGCATTGTGATCGGACGAAGAGATGAAAATGCTTGTGGACGTGGTGTTTCAACGACGTAATGGATCGGATGTGTGCAACGATGACATACGCGAAAGAGATCGGTACACGTAAACTTCGCATAAGTTGATAGTTAGTAATGAGCGAGAACTCTGCGTTCCGATGCGGTATGCGCACGCGCAAGGCTTGGGCTCGGGAACCGTCGGCTCAAAGACCTGCCCTCTCCAGACTTGAGAGTGCTCGGCAAACAACCTAAAGGATGCCTAGGAGCGCTGCTTGACACGCTGCAGCGACTTAAAGATTAGTTTGGTGGCCCACCTGATCAGGCATTCGCCGCGAATAAATGATAAGAAAATCAGAGGAGCCGACCCCGCTACAGAGCGGGACAAACGCTAAGCAAGAGGAAGAGAATGAAGATGCAGAAGATGAAGGAGGAAGGAAAGAAGAGAAGAGAAGAAGAGAGTTAAGAAGAGAAGAAGAAGAAAGAAGGGGACAAGAAGAAGAAGCAAGAAGAGCAAAAAAGACAGCAGCAAGAACACAGAAGGAGAGAAGAGCGAAGAAAGCCAAGAGAAGCACGAAGAAGAAGAAGAACGAGAGAAAGAAGAAGAAGAGAGAAGTAAGCAAGAAAGAAGGGGAAGAAACAAGGAAGAAAGACAGAAGAAGAAAAGCAAGAAGAAGAGAAGAAGCAAGGACAGCGAAGCAAGAAGGAGAAGAAGAAGAAGAACAAGAGAAGAGAATTAAGAAAAGAGAAGAAGAAGAAGAAGAACGAAAGCAAGAGAAGACAGAAGAAAGAAGAGAAGTAAGAGATGAAGAAAAGAGAATAGAAGGAAGATAGTAAAGAAGAAAGAAGAAGAAGGAAGGAAGATCTGAAGAAGTAAGACAGGAAGAAGGACAGAAGAAGAAGAATTGATTTAGGAACTCATATGAAGTGTTTTGAATAAAAGCAGAAGTTTTCGAGAGTCAAGGATTCCAACATGCGGCTTTTTGTCTTTGAAGCAGTACGCCTATCCGCTACGCCATCGACCGCTTGACGCACGCAGTTGCCGTGCGAACAGAGCAGAGATTAAAGACCCTTGGTACGCTCATACACATTGAGGGTGTATGAGACTATCAGCCCCCAGCTGTCGATGTGTCTGTTCTCCCCGCCCAAAACCGCATGGCGTCAGAGTACGGGGCCGTGGGAAAGTCGTGATTCCTTGCTACACCGCCCATTTCGCAAACTCTAAAACCGTCCGCGCGGCGCGTGTCGCGTGCAGCTCTCTTGGCTTTTTGCCAAGTCCTGCAATTGCGCTTTGGAATAAAGTACAACGCAATTTCTTTATGCGGATAACATTTTAGGTGCTGCAAAATAAGAGCTGAAGATGATGACGAGGGCTAGAACTCAAGAGCAACTGTGGTGCCTCTGCAATATTCCTCAGAGGCCGCGCATTCCCAGAGGACATGACAACAAAAACGGCCCAAGCGTCCCACTCGTTAGTTTGAATTATTTCTATAGCCTTAGAGATGGATTCGAGCCGGATCGCAGAAATGCACACGCGATTTGAACTGATTATCGTTTCCTCGGTTTTTTCTAGTTTTGTTTCATGTACATCTACATTCGTTGTTCTTCATTTCTAGCTTTTGTAATCTTCATCACCTTCTATTCGGACTTTGAAGCATATGCCTCAAATGTTAGGAAACTGAGTTTTGCTTGTACTGTCATGTTTTATTGTCATGTGGTCCGTTTTTATTTTGATGTTTTTTGGGAATGCGCGGCCTGCGAGGGCTGTTGCAGAAGCGGCAGAGTCGCTCTTGAGTTCTAGCCTCGTCATCATCTTCAGTTCTTATTTTGCAGCACCTAAAATGTTATCCGCATAAAGAAATTGCGTTGTACTTTATTCCAAAGCGCAATTGCAGGACTTGGCAAAAAGCCAAGAGAGCTGCACGCGACACGCGCCGCGCGGACAGTGTTAGTAAAAACGTGATTTGCAAAAACGGGCGGCGTAGCGAGGAATTACGACTTTCCCACGGTCCCATACTCTGACCCCGTGCAATTTGGGCGGAGGGACCAGGACCCTAGGGGGCCGATAGTCTCATACACCCTCAATGTGTTTGAGCGTACCATGTGTCTTTAAGCTTTTAATTACTGATGGGAACGAATAATAAGGAAGTATAGTACGTGGTGATAATCATACTTCAGCGAGCGGATTGCATGCTAATTGAAAAGGGAAACGTTCATATGTAGGCATTTCGGTGCAGGTAATGGAAACAGAATCTGTTGTTTCAGTGAGCGAATCATATTGCTGTGTATTGGCCGACTACACATTGTATCTATATCTGAAGATTTATGTATTACGTGGGCGTTATGGCGCGGACCATACGCCTGCTGCAAATAGGGCTGCGTGCTAAGGAGAAGGAGGAGAGCTCGGCGTCAGCCGGGCGATCCGACTGGTTTTCTAATAATTCTGTTGGAAACAAGCCCCTTGGGGAAGAGCAAGATAATCTTTCATTTATGGAAAGAGAAATGATTTTGTACCTGCGTTAGCGAATGCATGTGCTTTATGAGTGAAAATAGACGACGTTCTCCTGGTTTGACGACAAACTGACGAATGAAGTTCGACTGCTTAGCGATTACCAGAATTGGAATGACACTTTTGGACATCACACATCTCAGAACTGGAAAAATTAATTGTTAAACTAGTTTTGTTTGTTTCATCGTCCAAATTCCAAAAATCTGGTCGTAGTATATATAACGGCTAAATCTATTAGACTGATCCATAGTTGTTGAAACGACTTGGCTGTTTTTGAATGCTAATTCTTTCCTTTTTTTCTTTTAATTCTCTACTAAACGTAATACACACCACAGATACCTATGACATATGGCCAATGCATAGATTGCTTGATGCCTTCCTCCCATCAAGCAGAAGTTCAGGCCTTCGCTCGAAAAAGAGATCGGATGTTAGTTTTAGGACTATCAGTCAGCGTAAAGTTACTTTCTATGCAAATGAGCAGGGAAACGTTCTAATAACAATAATAATAATAACCTTTCTGAGCGAGATTAGGGCTACAGAGTGCGAGTGAAACATTTTCCATCTAAAAGTATTCATTTTTGCCGGACTCCTATTGACATGTGGAGTGGAACGTCTCTCGAAAAGAGCAGCCTGCGTAAGATCTCCTACCAAGTAGATGAGGATGCGACCGAACCGTCAGCAGTACGATTATATCATACATTCTGGGTAGTAGATAGGGGTTTCATCACTTGTCACCTCGAGTACCCACATCTTTGGAGACCACGCCAGATTTTCAGACTTTGGCTCAGACTCTGAATTCACCTCCATGACCTCGTGTACCCGTGTACCGCAAGAGCTTGACATGAGCCTCGCGCACATCACAAGCGCTGGGCGTCCTCGTCACAATCCACAACACCTTGAGTCACCGAGTTCATTGAAAATCTTTCATCAGGGCAAGTTGACCCTCTCAACATAAATATCATATTCATTCGGGTGCTACGGGACTGAAGAACACAGCCCAAAAACTTTGAATTATTTCAAACAGTTGACCCGTTCACTTTTCTTGAAATCAATACTATTAGAAAAATTAATACAAGATTACTACTAAGAGCACTGCTTGATAATTCAATGCAGTAACATAAAGGCATTATAAATCCAGTAGGGTGGAGGTGATGTGATTTGATTTGATAGCGTCAAGTGGCGCCATTTACCGGAGCGCGGTGTGGGATGGAGTTCCAAGTCGGCAACCGTCCAGGCAACCAGTCTTCACCCCTCCGCGACTGAATCATTGACACCATTTTTCTCTAGGAAGGAGAAACACTTGCTTCACAGAAACACTAAACCTCTGCAATTCTAAGGTGAAGCAAAATGGTATGTGATCCCAAGTAGTGATTTATAAAATCTCCAACCTTCGAGCTTGACTGACGCAGCAAACCGGCAGTCGCAGTACAGGGATGTTCCCCGGTATACGGAACGACCGTCCTGGGTGGTGATGTCCGGTCCTCCATATGATGCCAATGGAAAATGCTCGCTTCTGCGGGTTCTCGAACACCACTTGAATGCAGATGACAGGTATTAGAAACGGGTCGGCCTGCGTACACCCATGTCACATCACGATATCTGGTAATGCCACGTGATTTCCGAAATAATGCTACGGCCTCATGAAGGACGATATCGGGGGGGCTAGTCCAAAAATCCCGCAGCGTGTGAAGGCCCGCGTTGCGAGGACGTTAGGACGCTGACTGAACGCTAGTATAAGTAGCCAGATGCACTAGAGCGTAGAAAGATCGCCACCTGTGCAGTGCAAGAGATGAGACGGGCCAGTTATAAGCCGCTAGAAATCGGCCGCGGTTTCAAAGCTTTTCTCTGCGATGGACCGAAAGGCACAAAAGGTGTTGGTAATTGTTTCACAGCGGTTCGGTGACTCGATTACGAGCGTTGTTCGTTTTGACGACCATTTGATTAAGACTTTGTCACTGTCGAGAACAACTATACCACTTCTTCTCTGCATGTACCCCGCAAACTGGATGCTCCGAGTAATCCTAGAACGAATTCGGGGCTCCGTCGAATGAGAAGACGGCTACCATCGGAAGTCGGTTTTATTGTCGCTTGTGACTTGAATGGACACGTGGACGGTGCGAAAAACGGTTACGCTCGTCGTGGTGGATTCGGTCACGGATCACTGAACGCCGACGGTGAGCCTGTTTTTGATATGCAGACACGCATAATCTCGGCAGTTTGAACACAAAGTTTCGCAGACGTGACTCCCACCTCATCACCTTCTACAGCGGGAGTACCAGAACACAAGTAGACTAAATGCTTATCAAGCATGACGATGAAGGATCGTTAGCGACAAGGTAGTGCAGTATGAAACAGTTGCCCGCTAAACTGCACGCTGAATTTTGCGGAACACAGAAGCAGACAGAGCGATGAGGTCATGTAGGAATCAAGTGGTGATGGCTGAAGGAGCGGGAGGCAGCTGTTATTTCTCGCATTCGACTACCCAAAATCACAACTTCAAAGGTCGCTGTGAAGACTCTCATTTCGATGGAATCAGCAAGAAGCTAGAGACGCGCGACGGTGAGCGGTACCTGTACGGATTTGCCAGGTCTTGCCATCGCCAAATTGAAAATGTACAGTTTTTTCGGCATAAATGACAAGAATGGTCATCTTATGATGGAGCGAAGAAGGGTAATGCAATGATGGCGTGAGTACTTTGAGAGCGTTTCAATCAGGATTACGCTCATCGCGCTATACCCTGCACCGCACAACGTAATGGACCTGTTCAGATTTTCACCGTAGAGAAGGCGCGGCAGAGCAACAGCCCACGGCCGAGTTTGCAGGCTGATTTGTAGAAGGCACACGCTGCGTTATTCTGCAGAGTTGCTACAAAGCTTTTCCAACCAGAATGCTCAAGAGAGAGAAGCTGCTCAAGGACTGGCATCAGAGCGTAGCGATCTCCGACCTGGGGAAAAGAAGAGCAGCCCAGGCAGATTGCTCACACTACCGTCTAGTACGCCTACTCCTGCGCACGATGAAATACTTTAACGAAATATTGAGGCCATGTTCGTGACATCATCATACCTAGATTGTTCAGTGGGCTTCATCTCGAGCTGCTAGCACCATTGACGCCCACACATCTCGCCTTCTGATGCGGAGACATCGTGCAGAGCGAAAGCTCTGTTGTGGCCTTATTAGACTTGGAGAAGACATTCGATTGTGCTGCGTGACGCTTACATAATACCTTTTACGCCAGCGATGCTGAAGAGCTAATTGTGGTGCGCATCGTTTTCTTTGCCAGAAGGCAAATGATCGCCAGCGGGAGTTCAGTGAAGTTCCCATACCGTCAGAGTAACATCGAGCTCTGTGCTCTTTCCTCACTTCTTTTCGTTGTCGTCATGATTGCCACTACCACGAGACTCCAGAAGGAAGTGCCTTGGCACGCTGCTTTGAGCGATGATTCGCATGCTTGCCCTCGAGAAGATAAGAACGTACTGCCCACAGCAGCGGTGCAAGCTTGGGCGGTCGCTCGGCGTAGTATTGAACTTACCGAACGTCAATTAAGAAAAGCACCTGACAACCGACCAGATGAGCCCGGCTCCTCGAGATCGGTGACACGGTGCTCAAGCGCACGGAAAATCTTCAGTAATATCGGACAAGCAGTTTGCGTACGCGCGGCAGTCTGAACTCAGACTGAGCCCGCGAGTGAGTGCGTCTAGGTCTGCTATGGCATGGACATCGTAGCGGCATGGCATAAGGCAGTATTCTTCGACATTCTGTCTTCATAGCGACTTGTCATCAGACTCTATGGTTTGGAATGACCTTTTAAAGCTCACTCATTCTGAGACAACAAAGTTGCATGTACAGTTAAGACGTTCCGACAGGACAGTTTCTCATTGTTCTGCCACGCTTTCTTGAAATCCACATCGCAACTTCGTTTTGTACACGTTTCTCTTCTTCGAGGTCCGCAACTGCATATAGGAACGGACTGGAAAACACGTTAGGAAGTTGCCTTCTGCTTGGCTGTAGCCTTCCTCCAAAGATAAGATAGTAATCCTATTGTCGGGTAAGCCAGAAACAGCAAAGTGGGGGATCATTACCTCAGATTTGTGTGCACCCCTCTCCCCGGGAGGCGCTCGGGCGCCGGAATTCCAAAGCGTAGCTTCTATAACACTCCACAAACAACTTACAAGGCCAGTTCTTGGACTAATCTGTATTGCGGTTATGGGAAGTCCCAGATTGCTGGAACTAATTACCGTTCGTAAGCATGGCAAACATATAACATCCGCTAATCATTGCAACTGACCTTGTTGGGATGTCAAACAAAAATGCCAGAAAAATCAAAATAAATATTATTACGTCAAGTCATGTTTGCGGCTGGTGTGAACTCAACACATGAAGAATCGGAACTTTAGATTTCCAGCTTTTTAATGGATCAAGGAGTGCCTCACTACTGTCGCTCCACCATAGGTTTGCCTTCGGACTTCGCAACGGCAGCGTTTCGGCCGCGCGTACACTTGAAATCCCTGAGATGTGAGAGGCGTGGGTGCGCACTTCAACTAAATGTGGGGGTGGCTTTGCATTTGGTGGAATATTTCCATCTCGACACAATTGTGGTCATGTCTCTGTCCAACACTGAGTAGGATGATATGTGTCAAACTAAATATCTCACGAGTTACACATTGTATGCCGTGATCAAGTGACAGGCGCGATCGCCTGTACGACGCAATCGGTCGTACAAGGGATCGCGTCGTATGCACGGAAACTTTGCAGTGCGTCACAAACTTTGAGCGCTACCGTACCGGAGGTGCTGCGCCGATGGTCCCCTACATCCTTTCCACCGGCGCAGCGTAGAGGAATGAAATGAAGAGTTGTGTGGCAGGAAGTATGTGGTACATTTTCAAATGAAGAGCTTTTTTTGAAATGGTTCTCAACTTCGTTGTGTGCCGCCATTGAGCAAACGCGACATCCCCCAAGGCTCACAAGGGAAGCATGGTAGATCGGAGTGGCCATTCGACTTACCGTACTTCCGACCCGCTCGAAGTAGCGTGGCCGAGTGGCTAAGTCGTGGATCTCACGAATGCACGATGACTGTACTGACTGACACATATCTCTTGTGCTTAATAATGTCGGGATAGGTTTCTGAATCAACAGAGCCATTCTAGACGATTCTATGAAAAACGTTTTTAGCCGGTGAATTCTTCTTTTATTCACTTCTGTAGAGATTTACAATTCATGAAACAATATGGTAGTCCAGTACGAAATGATGGAAACAAAGTTTTTTACATTCAGAGCAACGGATGGAGAATAGATCGTCACAATTTGCAATATCACAATTACCTATCAAATACTTAGAGAATGCATACAGGCCTTTTCCCTTTTCTCGTAAGGGAGGCCTATCAGGAAAAAGAATCCCTCCCTCCCCCCCCCCCGGAAGGAGGAGTGATTCATCAGCATCATCGTCGTACGTCCACGAGGGGTCCACTGCATCGTTTTCAACACAATTCTTTTTCCAGTTTACAAAAAAGTTGTCCTACATTGCCTCACGGAGAATTGAGGCGAAGCTTTCAATGACTTCCTGCTCCTTACTTGTGTGTGCTCGTAGAATATCACACGAGTCGAAGCCTTCCAGCAGGTGCGAAAGCACCACTTTGGGAGAGAATATCGTTTGACACCACGTAAGTGACAAATGAAGGTTCTTTCCATCACGATCTCCGGCAAAATTGCCACGTCAACGCCACGTCGCGGCGGAGCGAGCTTTTCCAAGTATTCAAAGTGCAGCCGTGCCGTTTGGAGAAAAAAGATATTTTCAGGGCAACCCTATTTGTTGGAGTGACTGTTGTTGTGAAAAATAAACTCCTCAAAGCAATCAAAGAAGAAGTCACCGTCAAAAAATGTTCTCCATGGAACCGTCTACAATGACTCTATTGATTCAGAAACATTACGTCACGACATTGTCAAGCACAAGAGTTATGCAAAATTGCTGTCGACTGCACGGAGTCCACTTTCTGAAAAATGCAAGAGAGAACACGCATCAAGGATTCAAACCCCGATTGTGCATTTGTGAGGCCTTCGACGTAGCCACTAGGCCACGCTGCTTCGAGCGGTACAGCTAACTCGTATTGAATATCAGTATGCTGCTTTGATAAAGCTCTGTATCTTTGTTCTGGGTGGTCCGCAGCAGATAAAGAAGTAGTTTTTGTAATCGTAATGCCCATCCAAATACCATTCAGTCGGTATACATCTCCTTCCAAGTGGCCATTTCGACGTACCATCCTTCGCTTGTAAGATAAGTTCGTTCCTGCCGCCTAACATTAAAGTAATCGTAACAAGAACTTATCAAAAGAAGGATCTCGGGTCACACGGCATCCAAAGAAATCGGAAAGAAAATCTCATCGAGCAGCGAATCATGCAGAAAATCTTTGAACAAAAAAGCTCCTTCAAAATGGACTGCATCGGATGTCGTGTGTAGAATAACTTGAGAAAACGTGACATAATCCAAAGCTCAGAGGTTGTTTGTGCCGCTTACCATTAATGCAATCTCAAGAAGTGCTCATCATCAATAAGGCTCTCAAAGGGCATAAAAAAATGGAAAAGAAAGCTCAAAACAGCGGTCATGAGCTGGAAAACTGGTCGCTGTTACGGAAGTCCACACCACATACCGTGACATTGCTGCATTCCGCAGCAATAAGTGTCCACGTGATTCCATTGGGAACTGCCCGCTCCTGCGGGCTGAGGCAATCGTGAACGTTCAAAAGCAGGTGAGAGGCCTTCATGACGGCCCGGCCTATGAACACTCACGTCACATCACCAGTGTTTAATATGCCATTTTCAATTCGAGTTAATGCTACGGCGTCCGCGGAAGCTGGTGCGCACTCGCAAGGCCTGGCGAGTGTGGAAAGTATGCGAGAATCCGGGGCGTAAGGACTACATCGGGGCGCAACTAGGCTAATTCAAGTCATGCAACGTAGAAAAGGTCCGCGTGGCAACGTTGAATATTGGGACGTTGACAAGACGCTCATGTGAGCTGGCAGAGGCACTAGAGTGCAGACGAATAGACCTGTGGCAACGCAAGGGACATGTCGAGGCCTCGAAGCCATAATATGTGGCAAACCAAAGACCACTAACGGAACGGCTTTTGTCAACTCTCAGTCGCTCCGTGACTTTATAGCAAGCGTACCACGCTTCGATGACCGTTTGATAGAGATAGTTCTTGAAGTCGTGCAGTGACTGTACCACTTCTTTTCTGAGTACGCTCTATAAACGGGACGCGCCGACAAATACAAGGACAAGTTTGGTTTCTGCTGGATGAGAAGACAGCTGAAATACCGTCAGAAGACGTCGTGATTGTCGCTGGTGACCTAAACAGGCACGTAGGCGCTACAAAGGACGGCTAGAGTTGTCATGGTGGTCTCGGTTATGGGTTACGTAACGCCGATGGTCAACAAATCCTCGAGTAAGCGGAAGCCCAAAACCTGGTCACCGTGAATACAAAGTTCCACAAACGTGACTCGCATTTCATCAGTTCCTACAACGGGAGCACCAGAACGCAGATCGACTTCGTCCTTGTTAGACATTGCGACCAAGGGCTCGTCACAGGTACGAAGACTGTGCCGTACAGACAGTTGCCCCGCAGTACCGCACTTTAACCTGTACGTTGCCCGACAGAATTGATCGGTGACTTTTGAAAGAGAATGAGGAACCTGTAATTCCTCGTATCCGACTTCACATCGTCATTACTGTCGAGTAGCCTGGATTGGTGCTGCCAAAGCGATACATGAAGCGGCTTGTTCCGAACTTGACATCACGAAGCCTGGGAGGCGTAGAATTGATAGTTGTGGACCGGCAGTGTCAAAGAGACGGTTCGAAAGAAAAAGAGGCGCTACCACGCGTTCCTTGACGACAATTCAGCTAATGGCTGGCAGAAGTACAAAGAAGCGAAGAAGGCTATTCATTTCAAGGATGTTTGTGAGGAACTGGCAGGCTCGGCATCGTCAGGCCTAACGACGAGCGTGGGCGTCTTCCGGTGGACAGCAAGAGGGTGCTGAGAGGCTGCCACGACTTCTTTGAGAACACTCAAATCACACAGTACACACATCCAGCCATTCCTTTTTCTCCAGTATACAGCCTCGTTCAGAACGTAAGCGTAGAAGAGAGCTAGGCCGTTCTCAAAAAGATGAAATCAGCCAAAGCAACAAGGGCTGATGACATGGCAGCCAAGCTGTGGAAGTCACGGTGCCGGTACTCTGCAGAATGACTGACGAGTTTCTTCCACCAGGTCGCCGCTAAGAAGATGCCCCAAGGACTGGTGAGAGAGCAAGACGATTCGGATTTGGTAGAAGAAGGGTAACCCTGCGGATCGGTACACTACCGTCCGAATCGCCTGCTATAACACAGCATGAAGATCTTTGAGCAAACTGTTGACGTTCGCATTCGTAAAATCGTCCAGCTTTCGATAAATCATTGCGGCCTTGTGGCAGGCAGTAGCACCGTCGACGCCATACATCCCTTGCCTCTACTGCTGGAGAGACATCGTGAGAAACAATAGTCACTGTATCTAGATTTTCTGGACCTGGAAAGGCATGGGGTAGTGTTACGCGGGATATACGGCAATCCTCGAAACAACAGCGCGTTTTCGAAGTGCTTATTGAGTGCGAGCTGTGCTTCAAAGAGCCACGTACGAACGCCGACAGACACTTCCGCGGGATTTCCAGTTATAGTCGGAGTACATCGAGGCTCTGGGCTCTCTCTACTTCTGCTCGTAGTCGTCATGGCTACTGTTGTGCCGCGGAGTGTAGATGGCAGTAGGATATGCAGAAGATGATTATTAGGAGTGCACAACACCGCTCAAAATAACCGGTTCATTTACTCACTCATAATCACTCGAGATCGCTAATAGTGGCTGTTATTGTTAACAAACGTTATATTCACGGTAGGCCAGCTGAACGCTCCACCACGTAACATCTCTCCTTTTTGAAACATAGAAAGCGAGGTGATCAACTGCTATCACCAGCATGGTAGGTTTTCTTGTGAAGGGTCCAACTGAAGCCGTGAAGTAGGATGTCGCGTGCGCATCGATTGTCGTGGCCGGTTCTCGTTGTCCGTCGTGACGACGCCTGGGCGTGCTGAAGTTGTTGTAGTTGGCACTGAAGTTGACCACTGCAAGTCGAACGTCTCGAACATTGTTTCCACATCTGGGTCGTTAGTGTGTGGTGGTACATCAAGATATTGGAGACGGAGCTGACTGGCATGTCGGAAACAGGTTCAGTCTCGCAGCAGGACCTTGTAAAAGACACATACCCACTGTGCTATTCAGACTGGTATTTCCGCTGTATTGTCGCGAGAACACGGGTTCAACAGTTCGCAGTTTTTTTTTCTATGAAGAGTTCAGCCGGAGAGTTCATTCCACGTCGGACTCGAGGCTGATGGATTCGTCAAGAGAGAAGTTTGCAAGATTTCCGACAGTGTTTCTTCTTCATCTAGCTTTGAGAGCGTCCTTCCAGAGGTATCGACGAATATCTCTGCCTGTCCGTTGGATTGTGAGTGACGTGGAGGCGAGAAAAGATGTTGTATGCCGTAATCACTGCAAAACCTCTTGAATTTGTCCGAAGTTATTTGCATTCCGTTGTCAGAGACTAGGGTTTCACTCATACCACACCTCGCAAGTGGCTGCAGGAGCTAAATCGTTGCTTCTATCGTCGCGTGGTTCGTGCCGAAAATTTCCGGCCACTTTGAGAACCAGTCTACGATTATTAGGAAGTACGTTCTTGTGTATGATCCAGAGCAGCGACGTGGATGAGGGTCCATACTGCGTCTGGTTGAGGCCATGCGGCAAGCGTTGTCTCTACTGGAAGCTTGGCGACTGAAGAACATTGCGTGCAGCGGCATATGGCAGCTTCGATGTCTTTGTCTATTCCTGGCCAGTGGGCGTACACTCCTTGTCCGTGAACAAGAGAGGGCGTGGCATTTGAACATGGCACGGAAATGGCTACTCGTGGAAGATTCCTGTCCGGAACAACTTCATCCTGTTCTGTTAGACAGAGATACGACAACAATTGTGTCAAGATGAAAATATCTCACCAGAAGCATAGGCTCCTTCAGGTTAAGTTGAGGCATGCAGCCACTACTACCCGATCTCAGGGATTTCGAGTATAGCTCCTTGCTGAGCCTTTCATCCGTGCTATTCCAGGGTGTCCATTGTGCAGGCGTCGCAGTACTCGCGACTGCAGCGTGGTTGGAACGATCCGCAAGTAGCAGGCATCCATCGAGCGCTGAGAGCGCATCACGACGATTGTAGAAAGATTGCAAGTCCACATAAGTTATTTTTGCTGACCATGATCACCTGCTGGGCGTTCGATCTTTCGCCGTCGATTCCTTGACTTCCGTGGTGACTGGTAGTGCCCACCGCGTCAGCAAATGCATGTGCGATTTCGTCATCCACAGATATAGCGTCAGTTACTCAATCTTCTGCGGGAGCGGAGTGGTCTGCGATGAACCGTAAGAGTGCATCCGCTTGTCCAAATTCTGTGGTTGTTCGGTATTGGATATTGAAATCGTACGCCAGGAATGATGTTGCCCGTCTTTGTAGCCGACTGGCTATGTGTATTGGAATGCCTTTCTTTGATCCGAATACAGTGAATAGAGGCTCATGGTCCGTCAGAAGAGTGAAATGTCGTCCATGAAGCACCCTGTAGAATTTCTAAAGGACGAATATGAGCGCAAGTTCTTCCTTTTGAACTTGGCTGTAGCTTTTCTCGACTGGAATTAGTGAGCGAGAAGCATGAGCAACTATTTCTATGGTGCGTCCTTGTAGCGTTGTGAAATGACTTCGCCCAAGCCATAATTTAAAGAATCGGCTGCTACAATGATTTCCTGAATTGGCTCGTAGTGGGCAAGAAGTAGATTCGACGAGAGTATTGCTTTGGCTCAATTGGAGCTGTCAAGTTTTGGACCAATGGAATTCAGCATCCTTCGCCAAGAGAGAGTCTGGTGAGCACAAAAGCTTCCATTCTCTCGAAAACACCGTGGAGAATATTTTTGGTGCTGTTCCATACTGCCACTACGATAACGTCATCCAAAAAGGCCAGGACTCCTTGCAGGCCGGCCGGCGTGTGCCCATACCCTGCTGGAAAGAAGATGAGCTGATTCAAAACCGAAACGTAGCCTATCACATCACCTCGATGAGTGCTTGCAGTGAGCAATTGTTTTGACTTCTGGCCCATTTGGATTTAAAGATAGGCGTCTGCAAAATCGATGTGGGAGAAGTATTGTCCTCCAGTGAGTGTTACGAAGATGTTTTCGGGCAGCGTAGTGGATACCGATGAAGGTCCAGGGCACCGTTCAGATCCGTGGAGAAGTCAGCACAGATCCGCAGAGATCATTTGGCCTCTTCCACGAACACTATGGGAGCAGCGCATTCTGAGTAGCTGTTCTTCAAAATCACTCCATTTGCATCAAGTCGTTCAGTTCCCTTGCTTCTGCTGGGAGTGCAGCATAGGTACCAGACGTTTCGGAAGGAACACTGGTTTTGCGTAGCTTTCAGCAGCTCTGAGTCTGAGGTCACTGCTGAAGGCTTCTAGATAAGTCTTTCGTGATTCGGCTGACGCTGATTGCAATTGAATCTCCGAAATGGACTCGCGGGAATGTGTCCATGAAGCTGTGGATTCCATTCTCGGGAATCCATGCTTCCCCAAGTAAGCTGGACAAGTACGACGTAAAATATTCCTTGAGCTGTCGTTGTGTTGAAGCTATACGTGCAGCTCCGTTGAGCAAGAAAGAGGATGCGATTCCCAGAGGCACTGTGAGGATAAGCGACAGAGGCTTTAGTGGAGGCTTGTCCATAAGTTTCCCGTCGACTCATTGATGATGGTAATACCCGCGTCAGTGTCCACTTGAATGACTGGTTTCCCATGTACCATCGCTGCATATTGTCGATAGTTGCCATTTCTGCTAGACATAGTGAAAACTGCATCTGATCGCACTGTTAGCCTCGGTGAATATTGGCTGGACAGTAGCGGACTTTAGCTGGCGCGGAATATGGTAAGATACTGTAGGAATATTATAGAGTAGAGAGGCATAGCCTAGCATATCCTGAGGCCTGCCTGCGGCATGTCACTTAATCGCTGCGCTAACAGCTGTCTCACTGGCTGCACAATGAAACCAGAAAAATCGAGTGGAAGTCATCTAGCAGTAGGAGAGTAGAATGATACGTGGAGATTAGTAATTTCTCACTCTCACAAATATTCAAGATAAATATTCGCGTTGAAAAGCGATTTCTGAAATTTGCATCGTTAGGTGCACCCACACGTCTTACGACCTTCCAGACGCAAAGTAATTCCCATAGGATGGTCTTTCATACTTTTTCTCTTACAGCCTCTTTCTGTTGACCTTGCTGAACTCAATCCAATTTGAAGGTCATCCGAAAAGATATCTATAGCAGAATGAGAACAACATCAGCATACCTCATTAGTGTTTTTCGTTGCCCAAGTGTGCTTCCATGGAACTCCTACAGCGGGCCCTGTCAAGACCCTTTCATGCACACATTCCGCATGTTCCGCTCCACTCGATTCCCCTCACATTCCTGCAGCTCTCCCGCCTGCCCAACCAGTCTTCACTGGTGGCTTCTACATGGCACCCCCACCAATGGTTGATCTTCACACCAGTTCTGTCCACGCATTCTCACCTGCTTCTTTCCTGATATCTACCCCATTTTAGAGCACCTCTTTTGAAACACCCACTAGCTATCAACCTATCGGCAATTTATACTAAGGGACTATGCATGCGATCACAACACCATTCCTTCTCAACAACTCCCACAACACTCTCTCTCAGCTCCTCCACCTCGGTAGCCCATTCCTTCTCAAGAAAACACAGATTCTTCACCAGCTCCTTCACTTCTTTCACGAATTCCTTCTCGAGAACTCACACCCATTCACAGCTTGCAGAGGATGGCTAGGTACCTAACCAGTAGAACTATATATTAGGTTGTCCGAAAGTTTTGAGAATACTTCACACTTTTAGTTTGAAGAAGTGTAGTAAGCGAATGCTCCAACAGAAAGTCATAAATCAAGTGCTATGAAAAAGAGAAATGTTTATAGATCAATAGTATTGTTCTGCATTGTTGGTACGAGTTGACATCACCTGGAAAGCGCACGAGCCACGACTCCCAACGCCTTTTAATTTATCTTCACTGTTCTGGCTCTTTTATCGGTCAAATCGGGAATGAGGGACCGTATCCGATGCTGGATGTAACGCACTTCAAACTTATCTGTGATAGGAGATCAGTCGGTCTCTTACATGGAAGTTGAGCTTGAGCTTAGATGGTGCGTACGTCCCCTAGTTCTCACTTACTCGCTTAGTTTTATTAGGGCATCCCATTCAAAGGTGCCGAGGGTTTTATTCGAATAAAAAACTGGAGAATAGATAAGAAATAAAATTTTGCCTTTGAGTTGAGTAAACCACTCCTTCACCAATGGCTCGCTTCCAGTGCCCCGAAAGCCTTTGGACCTCTAATACCTTCGATTTTTCAACAAGTGTGGGTAAATTGCTGTTGATTCCAAGTTCGGCGAATGGCAAAGCATTGTAGCGTTTGGTCGGAGAGTACTCTCTACTGACCAGAACGGTTATAATCGTACTGTTTATGTCGGGCGAGTGATGCGATTGAACGCAAGTCCCAGTATTGTTTGCGTCCCAGCACTGCCCTACAATACAGCTACTCGGGATCTGGCGCTATGACGAGCAACGGTGGCCTCTTTGTTGTTGTGTGATATCATCCACTTGCCGATCTGATTGCCGAGGATCAGGCAATATACATCGACAGCGACGATTTTATTCTCCGTATAGAGCCGCCTGGAAGCCTCAGTGTAGGAATCCTTCGCCATGATGATCATCCACTTGCGCCCACGTAACCTCTCGTGGCAGAACTCGGGCGGCTTCTCGTTTGCTTTCATACAAAATCGACGACTGTGAGTTTTGGCTTGAGGTGCAAGACCACCCGTATTTCATCTAGGGCCGGTGTGCGTTTTCACAGCCGTGAATTACATCTCCTGCTGGGAACATTACTGCTAGAGGCACAGAATAGGTACTGTCTTCGTGCTTCTACAAGAAAATAAGGTACCCGTGCGCACACCCCCTTGACCATCCTCAGTTGGACACAACTCGGGCAGCAGTTGCAGCTGGGATGTCAGTCTCGCGGGGAAGCTTGACAAAGGTCCAGGCTCTGTGAACAGACATTCAGCTCTTGACTTCATCTTCTTTTTTTTTCTTGTGGCAGGATGAAGCGTTATGGACAACCCACGACTAACAAATTTTTTTCCTTTCTCCTTCTTCGTCGCCTGAACCAATCCTTTCACCTTGTATTTCGAGAAACACCATTACACAATAACTGGTCGGCGCCGGTCGATTTAGGCAGCGCATTTTCCCTCTTATGACGCTATTTTGAAAATCCGGTGTTTGATTTTACACACTCAGGCTTCTATCATTTTTCGAGAACTTCTTTGCTGTACGTAGGTTCGCCAAATTTCACAGATACATATTAAGGTTGACCGGAAAGTTTCACGGGTTAATCGCACCATATAGCCTTACATGTATGATTATGACTTATAGTGGGGTGTGCATGAAGCACGCGAGAGGCTCTTTCACATCACTACCTCACACTCACCCAGCTTTCATTTGGATTCCAAAATGCCGCCCAAGTTTCAACCCGACAGGATGCACCTGAGGCACTGTCTTCTTTTCCTTCATCAGTCTGGCTTAAACGCAAAGGAAGCCCAAGCCAAGATAGTGGATACATATAGCGCTGACGCTATCTTTTACGACACGTGCAAGACCTGGATGGCCAAGTTCAAGAAAGGAGATTTTTCTCTCCAAGATGCTCCAAGGTCTGGCCGGCCGATGGAGTTAGATTTGAAGTTGCTGCAATCCACCGTGGAAGAGGTGCGCCACTACCAGGGAACTTGCAGCGATGCTCGGCCATGCCCAATCAACTGTTGAATCTGGGCTGGAGAAGATTGGTAAAGTCGCAAAGCTTGGCCGTTGGATTCCTCACCAATTCAATGGCGGGAAACTTTCCGGTCAACCTAATAGCTAAAGGTACTTGCCTCTGAATGGTATAGTAACCCCCTGCCCTATTCCCTTTGCTCTGCTGCCATTCCCCTATATGTCGCGGCACTTTTTGAATGAGATGACCTAATAGCTCCGATGCAAGGTAATCCCGCCCGAAAGATAAAGGTTATATAACTATGAACTCTCATCTCTTATTGTTGCTGATAATTGTTGAATGATCTGGTTGGAATTTCTCAAAACTTTCCGGACACCCTAGTTTTTGGATGTTAAGTACAGTCCTTTATTTTTTTCGTTGTGGGTTCGGTGCCACATGAATGAACTTCCATACATTCATTCAACACTCGACATTGTAGTTGCATTGACACTGCCAAGACTGCCAAGAGGTCAGCGCAGATAAGTGAGGTCATGCTGCAGGCAGGCTTCAGGAAATGCAGGTGATCATATTGTACTCTGTAGTATACCTGCAGTATCTCACCGTACGTCGCTCCAGCTGAAGGTGAACACTCGCTGGATCGCAATGCGCCGTTTGTGTAGCCGTTTAGTGTCGCAGAACCTTCTTTTTATGTATGTGAAGGATGTGAGCAATTTCTGACGAAGTGCATTGCTCCGCATATCCAGCATAGAGATGGAGGAGGCTTCGAGGGAAGTGATGAGCGGTACTCGTTTTCTCATGGAGCGCCCGAGAGGCTCAGCCGATTGAAGCGGGTGCTCTTCCTGTCGGTCCATGTCTGACCGCATGCACTTTTAGTGATCCATCCTCGACCATTTTTGTATACTGCTTGAGGTTTGAGAGCCGTTTGCATTCCTCTGTGAGAAACTAAACCGTGAACTCTGCTGCTTCGAATTTGTTCAGCAGCTTGAGTCGTATGTATGAAAGCGCCGTCGCTCGATTGTGAACCAAGAGAGCCCGGAGAGAGGGGAAATATGGGAAACTGCAAGCAGTCAGTTCGCGGAAGAGATGAGAAAGCCACACTGGGAGGGGCGAAATACAAATGGGAGCGCTTGCATTAAACAATCATAAAAGTTCGTAATTCGGTTCAAAAAAAAGCCAGCAGAGTGGGAAAAAGGGCCGTTCAGTCGCGGACGAGATGAGCTAACTTGCCCGTGGGATGAGGGTGTGTGTGTATGTGTGTGTGTGTGTGTGTGTGTGTGTGTGTCGAAGTACAATGCCTATGAAAACCTTAACGATTGTAATTATGTTCAAATAGAGCCAGCGGAGTGGAAAAAAATGGGAACTACACGCAGTCTGTCGGCGGACGAGTATGAGGAAGACGCAGCCGTATGGGAAGGGGCGTGTGTAGAAGTGTACGCCTATAAAGATTTAAAAAAAAATTGTTGTCTGGATTCAAAGAGCCCGGAGAGAGGAGTGTAGGGGAACTACAGGCAGTCAATTTGGCGAATGAGATTAGTAACAGACACTCAGATTGGACGGGGCATACTAAAAATGGGAGCCGCTTGCTAATGACAAATTCGAGGATTCGCAATTCGGTTTCAAAAGAAGCAGCGGCAGTGGGAAATGTAGGAAATCGTAGGCAGTCACTCGCGAACGAGAATTGAGGATAGGACTCATATTGGGAGGGCGACATTACAAAATGGGGAGCGCTTTGCCCTCTGACAAATTTAAAAAATCCGTAATTGGTTCACAAAAGAGCTAGAGAGTTGGGAATGTACGAGACTGTAGGCAGCCAGTTTGCGGACGATGAGATGAGGAAGAACACCTGATATTGGGAGGGGAGCTCCATAATAGGGCAGGCGCCTGCCTTAAAATAATAATAAAGATTCGTTATTCGGTCCAAGACGAGTCAGAGAGTGGGAATGTGGAAAATGTAGGCAGCCAATCTGGTCTAACGAGATGAGGAAAGGACTCACACAATTGGCGAGCGCCTCCAATAATGAGGGAGGCGTTGCTAATAAAAATTTCAAAGATTCGTTATTCGGTTCCACAAGAGAAGCCGTAGAGGGGGAATGTGGAAAACTGTAGGCAGCAGCTGCGCGAACGAGACTGAGGAAGACGGGACTCACACTGGTGCAAAACGATATTACATTGGGAGCGTTTGCTATGACAATTTCACAAAACCGTAATTTCGGTTTAAAAAGAGCCCGGAGAGAGGGGAGTGGGGGGAAACTACAGGCAGTCAATTGGCGAATGAGATTAGTAAGACACACTCAGATTGGACGGGGCATACTAAAAATGGGAGCCGCTTGCTAATGAAAATTCGAAGGATTCGCAATTCGGTTTCAAAAGAAGTAGCGGAGTGGGAATATAGGAAACTGTAGACAGTCAGTTCGCGGACGAGATGAAGAAGACGGACTCACACTGGGAGGGGCGAATTACAAATGGAGAGCGCTTGCTATGGCAATTTCAAAAAACCGTGATTCGGTTCAAAAAGAGCTCGGAGAGTGGGAAATGTACGAAACTGTAGGCAGTCAGTTGGCGAATGAGATGAGGAAGACGCACTCATATTGGACAGGGCATAAGATGAGGAAGACGGACTCACACTGGGAGGGGTGAATTACAAATGGGTAGCGCTTGCTCTGACAAATTTAAAAATACGTAATGGTTGACAAAGAGCTAGGAGAGTGGGAAATGTACAGACTGTAGGCAGTCAGTTTGCGGACGAGATGAGGAAGACACACTGATATTGGGCGGGAGTACCATAAATGGGAGGCGCTTGCTAACAAAAATTTCAAAGATTCGTTATTCGGTTCCAGGAGAGCCTGTAGAATGGGAAATGTGGGAAACTGTAGGCAGTCAGATGGCAAACGATATGAGGAAGACACACTGATATTGGGCGGGAGTACTACAGGAGGCGCCTGAAAACTGTGGGCAGTCGGTTGGCGAACGGATGAGGAAGACGGACTCACACTGGGCGGGGCGATATACAAATGCTATGACAATCTTAAAAATCTGTGATTTATTTATTTATTCCATGTACGCTGGATACATGAGGTAGAAATGTAATTAAAACCACAACCATAAAAAGGAATACACAACACTAAAAATGATCATGAATGAGAAAACAGCAACTATAGGTAAAACTAATGATGCAACAAAAAACAGGGAAAATGAAAGAGGTTGCGGCTATTTGGTCAGCCTCCAAGAAAGCTAATCAGGAATGGGGGACAAGAGGCAGAGCGCCCTCAAGCGTAGAACTTGTGCAAAAGATGCTTAAGTCGGGCAATATTGTTGGGCATAAGGAACTTTTTAATAAGCTTTGCAAACTCTACGGAAGCTCGCAGTGAGAAAAAATTAGATCTAATTTCTCCTCGCCCTGGGCACAGATAGTTTGGATTTAGCACCTTTGGTAAGAGAGGGGAGTAGAGTGAAAGATCACATCTATCAATAGAGACCTTGCCCGTCAGTATTTTGAACACCATCAACAAATCTAATCTCTTTCGCCGGCATAAAAGAGAGTCAAGTCCCAGCATCTTATCCCTGATGACTTCCCTTGGTATAGCACTATAATTGAACCCCAAAGCACGAATCAAAACTTTTCTGGTGAAACTATTCTGAATAGTTTCCAGTCGGTGAATGGACTTTTCGAATGGGGAAAAAAGACCATGGATCCGTATTCTACTAGTTTTCTAGGCTTCGATAAGAACACGTGGATCCCTGGTATACAAGCATCTGAAATGTTAAAAAGCTTGAATTCAGCTCTCTTCGCAATTAAAGCAATGAGATTCAAAGTTCAATTCATTGTCAATAATGAAACCCAGGTCTCTGACTTGCTTAACATTATGCAAAACCGAGCTTTCTAAGCAGTAGTCATTGTGAGATACAGACCTACCTAACCGGAGAACCGATGTTTTATCAGAGGCCAAGGGCAGTCCTCACAAGTAAGACCAGTTAAGGACTTCATCAATAGCTACTTGGATTCTAATAGAATTCGCCATATCTGCTACGAGCTTGTAAACTTTGACATCATCAGCAAACATTTTACATGTAACTCCCAATACCTCCACCAGATGTGGAAGGTCATAGGTGTAGCTACAGAAAAGCACCGGTGACAGAACGCTCCCCTGCGGTACACCGCTGGGAGCAGATCTGACGATGGAGATGGTTCCTTCAATGTGTACTTAAAATGGGCGATCCTGAACAAAGGACTCGATCCACGAAATTATACGTGAAACCCAACGTGGTGAAGCTTTACCAGGAGCTTTGCATGGTTCACCTTATCGAACGCTTCAGAAAAGTCAAAATGAATCACATCAACATCATTTTTATTGTCAAGAGCCGCCGTCCAGTCATTTGGGCGCTCAAGCATTTGTGTAACTGTGGACATATTTTTTCTAAATCCATGCTGACAATCCGGTAAAACATTGTTATTTTCCAAATGATCAACGATGACCCTCTTTATTATTTTTCAGACGCTCAGCAGAAAACTGAAGTTATGCTAACAGGCCTATAATTATTTGGGTTACTGCGGGGAGGCTTATTCGGAAGGGGTATAACATACGAGCGTCTCCAATATATATACGAGCGTCTCCAATATACATTTTTAATTTATGCTTGTTCCGAGCTGATACCTCAGCTCGGAACAAGCATAAATTAAAAATGTATTTGAGAGGACCGATGATTGAGGGTAAGATCCTTTTGACGGAATGAAAAGGAATCCCATGCGGGGTAAGAGACGAACAAGATTTCCATTTTGAGAGAACATCGAATACCTCTTGATCGCTAAACCACTGTGAATCAGTCATAGAAGAAAAGGATCCGGGTAAATCAGTATGACACACGCGATCACAGATACTGACATAAACCTTTTCCGCCTTATCCCTATTAGAGATCACCCAAGACCCATCAGGTTTGGACAGAGCGGGAAGCCATTCCTTGTTCTTAATCTTTAGAGAAACATATTCGTACAGGGCACACTTGTTGTTGTTCTCATTAATAATCTTTTCGCGTAGGCAGTGGAATTTATACATTTTTTTCAAACCGTTGGCTAAATTTCGGTAGAAGTTTAGAAATTCCAATCATCAAAGCTGTTAGACCAAACGCCTTTCTATATGCTTCAACCTTTTTATAAACAGTGAATGGAGGTAAGGTGGGATCCTGGCCTTGCACAACTTCGCCTTCCGCAGAGGAACGAAAAAAATCGATGCTTTGGTGAAGAACAAAAAGTAGTATTTCATACATATCGCTAACGCTTAGGCCCGTGAACGACCCATACCAATCAATGGAGGCAATGAACGTAGAAATTCTAGAGAAATTTGCATTCTTAAAATCACGTCTCATTGCATATCTGTTGTCTTGTATTCTTAGAGACAAGTCAAAATTAATCACTGCATGGTCACTCGTTCCTAAGGGAGGGGCAATCCAAACCCCTTGACAAAGGATTTATCGTTGCAAAATAGGAGATCCATGAGACCTCTTGAAATCGAAACGTACTGATGTAACCTATGAGCATCTACCATGTCAACAAACTTTTAGGGTGCACCAGAAACATGCTCACGCTTGGTCCAATCAATATCTGGGAAATTAGAATCTCTTGTGAGGAGGCAAATATGTGTGGCAGCGCACAGGTCGCTTATACATTTGATCATTTTTCCAGTCTTGTAACTAGGACAACTAGGGGCTCGGTAACATAGGACTTATCGCCATTCATCTCCATCTACATAAAAGTCTACCGCCAGCAACTCATATGCACTGGAAATACACTGCTCCACATAATGATAGTTCACCCATAAATATTACAAAATCCCGTCTTACATGAGGTTTTCAAAAATGTCCTCAAGTAGAAAATTAGGTAATAATCAATACCACTTTGCATGCCAACACCGGGAACTGACTTGAAAGAACAAGGTTTTTTTGTTCATTTTTTTGAAAATTGACACTCTGACAATTCCACAAAATGATAGTTCCACCTCATGTTTTTCCACTGCGTCTCATTTTTTTCGGGTAAAGCTGTCTCATCACCGTTACGTTTCACCTTTTCTAGATGATGGTGAAAGGACATTCACTGTCGGACTTCGAGAAAGGGCAGATTATGGCAAAGAAGGCACAAGGACTGTCGAACCGTCAAATCGCACGGGATTTGGGACGAAGTCATCATGTAATCAACAATTTTGTCAGGGAACCAGAAGGATATGGAATCAAGAAGAGCCCCGGGTCGTCCTTGCTCTTGCTCTCAGATCGGGATAAGCGCCGATATCCTCAGCGAAGCACTCCAACACCACAATGTCGTGCCAGGAAATCAGGTCATCTCTGAAGCTTAATGTCTCGAAGGAAACTGTTCGCCGTGTCTAACGAAGTCGGGGTACATTCTCAGAAGCGAAAATGAGAAAGGCGCCGTTCCTGACAAAAAGCATCGTGAGAACCGAATTGACTTTGCTAGGGATGTTGCCGAAGCCGATTGGAGTAAGGGTTAGCTTCCAGCTGCGCTGCTGTTTCTGTCTCGTCTATCTTGTTTTTTCAGGTTTTTTTTTCTAGGTTGTGTTCTCTGATGGAAAAAGTTCAACCTGCGACGGTCCAGATGGAAAACCGGTCCTACTGGCACGACCTGAGAAGGACCAGCCTTAATTTTTCCACGCGGAAACTTCAGGGGAGGTGGCGTCATTGGTTTGGGCTGCCATCGCATCAACGGACGGTGTGAAAACTATGCTTCGTATCTAAGAAAATGAACTCTTCTGATTATATTAACGTCAATGCGGACGAGGATTGCTTCCTGTCTGGCATAGAAATCGCAAGAAAACGCCTGTTCCATGCAAGACAACTGCACCGGTTCATGTAAGCCGAAACACTCGAGAGTGGTTCAGGCGCCACCAAATCGCTCTTTTGCCCTGGCCAGCGAACAGCCCCGACCTGAACCCAGTCGAGAATGTGTGGGGTTTTATGGTGCGCAAAATCTATGCGAACAATGCACGGTTCCAAAATATCCGTGAGCTCAAGGAGGCAATAGTTGATGCATGGCACCAAGTGGACAGACGACTTATTGACAACCTCTATTCGAGCATGGGCAACCGAATTTTCCAACTTATTCGAAGAAATGGGGCTGCTATAGATTACTGATTAACAATTTATTCATTTTGTTGTCAACTTGTTGTTGGATCATTCGATTTGGTTAGTGGAACTATGATTTTGCGTCGTTGTCAAAGTGACCATTTTTCAAAAAAAATGAAGAGAAAAAAATGTTCCTTCCATTTGGTATTTGGTGTTGGCGTACGAACGGGCATTGGTAATCGCCATATTTTTTATTTTACAGCATCTTTGAAAACGTCGCGTAAGACGGGATTTCGTGAGGTTCTTGGGTGGAACTATCATTATGTAGAGCAGTGTAGTTTCCTTAAAACGAAGACAGGGCAAAGGGAACGGTTTATCAATAGCGCGACCCCTCCCTCCTTTTTGCGCCAACGGTCACATCTAAAAACTTCATAGTGAACAGCTGATTCTCCAAGAAGGGCGGAGATATCAAAATTAGACTTTAACCACATTTCCGAAAGAGCGATGACTCCGTACTCCGATCTAGAGGGCAAAAAGTTCAAGAAGGAAGGAGGATCATTTTTGACTGAAGAACGAATGTTTGTCGATAGGCACCTAGTAGTACGTTGAGGACTAAGCATATTTCCATGACTAACCAGATAAAGATCCTCGAAGTGTTGGCGTCAGCTCGTTGCAGCTGCGAACTTCCATGGTTTAGCCAGTTGTGTACAAAGTCGTAGAGACTGTCGTTCTGATGGTAGAGGACACCTGCCGTCCAGTTTCGTGGCAATGCTTGAAAATACAACCCATATTGAATGTCAAGCACAAAGGGATTCCAGACATATCGATGTGATGGACGGATTGATTTGATGATCCACCAGCGATCCACCGTTTGGTCGGATAGGTCCGCTGCCACACTAGAGCTGAAGAATACTGCGTGTATAATGACATGTTGAAGAGACGCACGTCACGCTCAGTCATTCTACACTCCGCAGTGAAGTATAAACGAAAAGACTTCATCTTCAGAGAAAAGTAGAAAAATGTAAAAGAGCGAACGCATCAAGGATTTGAATTCGAACTTTCGACCTCCACACAGGGAACGGACTTCATAGAGCCGATGAGGCATGCCAGAGAGATCTCTCCCATTTGAAATCATGCAGGCATGCCAGGGAGTAGTCGTTATAGTCGTTTATAGTCGTTATGTTTACTCACTTGAAAGTGCGATTATGTTGCGACATCATGAACCCTCGCAACTCCGTTCAGGAGTTCACACTAGAACTGGAAGCTTAATTTGCAGTCATCGTCAAAGGTCACAGTAAGTATACATTTTATCCCGGACGGCCTCTTCAACTTACCATCCTTCGCTCGTTAAATATATTTAGTGCGCCACCGAATATTGATTGTTGACAACAGTGAATCCGTACAAGTCGTCAAGAGTCGATGTGCCCGCAGACGCCAAGCAGGATCATAGTGTTGCAATCAATGGAAGGCGCATTGCTTCGCACACCTACTCAAGAATAAGAATGACTGGCAAAAGGTGAGATTTTTTCATAAGAATTTCATAACTTATCAAATGGGCTCTCCGAAGAGAATGCGTTAGGTATGTGTGGTAGTGAGTTATCAAAATCAATGCGCACAGACAATCCTTGGAGGGAGAATTTGATGCTTCGTAAGGCAGCGTTCATACTTCGCGACAGCAGAGGCGATCGCGGCAACCTCGGCGACCTCGGCGATCGCCGTGATCGTCGGTACGTGGCATAGCACGCCCCAGCTATTATGGACCGCGCGCTTGATAAATAAGGGAATCTAATTTTGAGAACTTCTTTTCTCTTAATAAAGGCTACTGACTGGTAGCTTACGACTTTCTATACATAAGCGGATCTGGAATATGAGTTAAGGAGGTTTCACGTTTTTTTAGGTCGGGATAAGGCCAACTCCATTGCGTGGGTGAGCTTCTTTTTCTTTTGTTTTTATTGTCTCAATTTTACAAGCGCTTTAAAAGTTCCTATCGTCTGAACTGTTCAAACTTCCAAAACATTTATAGTTTAAGTGGAGAACGAAGAAAAAAAAAGAAACTGAAAGAAACTCACCTAGGAACCAAGACACTAATCTTTTCACGCAACATCAACAAGTGAAAACTTTATAGCCTCATGTATAAGCTTGACGAATAAAAAAAGAATAAAAAACCTACCCTAAATGAAGCTCTCACGCTTTTTGCTCTTTTTTATCCTGCGTGAAGGAAGAAAATAGAAAACAAAAGCCCTTAAGATGGGTTCACCTTTCTTTGTGTCAAACCAAGCTTGAGTACCTAAGAAAATTGCAGTTAAAGGAAAAAAAAGCATGAAATTGAGTCGCTTCCCCCTAAAAGACTTCAGACCGGTCCAAGTAATAGCGTTGGGGCGCGCTCTTCCATGTACCGACGATCGCGGTGGTCGCAGCGATCGCCGAAGTCGCCGCGCTCGCCGCAATCGCCACTGCTGTCGCGAAGTATGAACGCCTTTGAAGGTCACCTTTGAAGAGAGTGGAGAATTGTGTAGGTCACAAGTAGCCGAGCGCTTTCCCAAGCTTTCCGCCTTGCGCGAGTGAATAGTGCGAACCAACTGTAACTGGGAATCGTGTGAACCACAGGTAAATCAACGCTTTTTCGGTCTTTCATGCCAGGTGCGTGAAAGCTTACAGTGCGGTGGAAATGATATATCAAAAAAGGAAAGGAAGCAAAGGAGGTAAACACCTTGTTCAAATCAGAAAGGCAGTGCTCTAAACAAACTCGACCGAATCAAAGAAATTAGCAGATTGAACGATTGCGTTATTCGAGCGCTTGGTTCAGAAAAACAACACGGAGAATAGTCAGCCGGTCACCTCAAGGTAAGCCTTATTCAGCGAAATCCATAAACTTGCCGGAGATTCATGACCACAAATATTCCTCACCACAGATGAAGATGTAGAAAGAAAAACTCTACGCGGAAAATTACGCGAAAAGCGACCTACGGGGAGATCCGACAGTCGCCAGGCACAAGTAATGCTGAGCTTCCGTTGGATGATTACATTGGTAATGAGTCCATATCAGAACGACATCCTCTTTTTGATAGACATGTCGAACTTTTCAAAATATTTTTGAATTCTATTAACTACACAGAAGAGCAGTGGAAAGCGACATTCTAATCGACTCAAAAAACTTTCACAGGAAGAACTAGTATTCAGTGCGTTGCCAAAGGAGATATGAATGGTACTTTTGATGGCATATTCAAAGCAATGAAGGTAGTATGCGCTTTGATGAAATAGTCATCATGGTAAAAGACTGGTGGTGCTACGATTCACGAAAATGGGCAAACAGTTTATGAATTCTGCTTTGCAAAAAAACGAAGTGGACAGAAAAATTCAGGTATGCCTGCGGGAGCAATATCTGCGCAGAAAGTTGAGATTTTGTGCCGGAATGGGAGCTACTCCTTTACTGAAGCGCTGGAAATCAGCGATCGCGAGTAAACCTACAAAAAAAAGAAAAGGAAGCAGCTTCGCGTTTGAAGCAGCCTGAAAACAGCAGAAAGATTAAAGTTAGTGAATAAGGCAGGACCCATGCAAGCTATTCCCCATAATGCTTAGCGTTCAGAGTAAAGAAGGGGGCGGGCGGGGTCGTAATCACAGGGTCAGTCAACACCGGACAACGCCATGACTTTCAGTTGATAGTAGGAGTGGAGCTATGAAAGCCGTGATGTTGAAAAAAAACGTGAAGTATTTCATGAGTATTCTTTACAGATTTCGACACTCCGTTCATCAGCCATCAGAGTCGCAAACGCAGGGTCGGTGAGCACCAAACAGAACAAAAGTGTCATTGCTATGTTTGATGGAGCGGACAGGAAGCTGCAGAAGACCCGGATGTAAGGAAGACTACAAAACAATAAAAAATTGATTAGCAATATCTGTTGTTAGCATGAACTCGTAAGACGTAGATGACTAAATAATACATCTCGAACAGATCCAGGCGTATCGACCTTCCCAAAACCCGGACCAACATCTGCTTGCATGCACAAGAATCATCTAAAACCAGAAGTTATGCCTTTCCGTCCCCTCTGCGAAGAAGCGTAATGCACGGCGCACACTCGAACCAAATCGATCGATGATAACCTAGCTCTTCTTTCACTCATTTGAACGAGACCATGTGTTCCGAAGGCAAATTAAAGTTCCCGAATGTGTATCCTCACAATGGCCTAGAAGGAGTCGAACACTTGAGCGGCTCGGAATGTCGCGCGTCCGCAACCCATCTAAAATATCTTCTGAACCAGCGAGTCTTTAGAAAACTGTAATGCTTGTTGAAAAGATAGAATATTGGGCGTTCTAATGATTATTTTAGATTTGCGAAAGACTGCGTTTGAAAGAAGAAGTCCTCGTGTGAATCATAAAAATCTCTTCGCGATTTACCAGCAACCCATCCATAACCCATCCGAAATATTTCACAAATTTTGTATGTTTTTCATGTTCTGCTTTGTTTTTTCCAAATTTTAAAATTTTAAGAACAAGATTCAGCTTGCGAGCAGGTGGAAAACGTAACAGTAGGGACATTGCTTCAGCATGCCGCTTCCTATTTCTTAAAAGCCTTATATCTGAAAAAGCTATAGCCTCCCAAAAAGACCTCAGGATCTGCCTGGGCCAACAACTGCGCTCCAATGGCGTTTTCCATTGAAACTGGTCGCAGCGTTGCTACCACTTTCAATGGAGGACGTCATTGGAGCGATCTCATCAGCATTTGGTATTCTGCCGCCTCATGGGTCATTTTTTCCATTTATTCTCGCAATTTTGTATGTTTTTCATGTTCCGCTTTGTTTTTTTCGAGCATGGTTCATCTCCATCTTCACATCTTTCTTCATGATGCCTGAGGAATTTATGAACATAGTACTGAATAGATAGAATGTGACACTTTTCTATTTTATTTTATTTCACCAAAAATTCTTTAAAAGAAAAAAGATTTCCTTCAAAATCGATGAAACCTGCTTTCCTTGGATCGTCTCAGGATACTTGGCGTAGGGACATCATTGCAAGAACATTTTATTTTTTAGAGGGAAAATTTGTGTTAGCTGTTCTGGTGAGTTACGGTTCTTCTCTCGACGGAAACGCTCATGCAAATCTCTGCGCTAGTTCATGATACTGAACTATGTTGTAAGTCTTGCATATATGCCTGCCCATTCTGTAAGCATCTATGTGCCATTTGATGTTGTTAGTTTCATCTTGTTCAAGTTTCGCCTTCGATTTTAAAAATGGACGGCGCTTAGATAGGTGATGTGTAGCTTGCATTTTCCCCGACTGTCGATTTCGTAATTTTTCTTGCTTCATGTTTACTAAACACCCCCCCCCGCTCGACGATTTTTGCGTGAAACTCAGGAAAATATGGGAAAATGGTAGGTAGGTGTTGGAGAAGAGGGGGGGGGTCGTACCGAGACGCTCCTTTGAGGAGGGGGGGGGGTTGCACTGACACCAAAATTTCACACATCACGATGCTGCATCCTGTTCAAAGTAACGCATATGAAAGAAGGGTATGATAATAAAAGAAACGTGACGAGCATAACCTCGCCAAAGTAGCTTTCTTGAATGTCCTAGAGAGAAAGCTAGTAAGAAATGTCCAGTTATAACCGAACCCTAGACTCGACCTTATCGGGAAGACAATGGACAGTTTTCAAGTGGAATCGGACACTTTTTTGAACCAAAATGGACCTCTTTCAAAGCAAATCGGACACTTTTCAAATCAAATTGGACACACCCCTTAATGGGCGCTTGCTAACTTGACCCCACTGGGTACTGCTGCAAGCCCCGCTCCGACATACCCGCCCACTTTTTAGCGCGGTCATAGTTTTTCAGAATAGCTTAAGACGATTTTGGTTTTCACTTTTGCTATTTGCTTTTCACTTTTGCTAATTGACACACAATTCAACTGAATAGGATTGGTACCAACACTTATATGACTAGGCCCAATTTTCAATGAAGTTAGGCAAGTTTTGAATTTTCATAACTTTTTTCGACGTCGTTCTTTTCACATTCAATCTTCACAGAACGAATATACTCATAGCCGTGCATTCAACTAGCACACCAAGCCCCGCCTCTATGACCAAACCCTTTTTTTTCTTCCGAATTTCCGCTTTTTTGGCTGTAACAAGTGGCTTGTGGCCCACTAATAGAAGCTTCGCGCCTTTGGTAGAAGCCCCACCCACTTTTGGAGGATGATGCAGATCGGCAGGCTAGAGCCCGTACTAGCAGGTTATGGCTTCTCCCGTCACTCGGAACAAAGTACCCATTTTTTCCGTTCTCTATTGGTGTGCTAGGTGCTAGTGTGTAAATGCATGGCTATGAGTATGTTCGTTTTGTTAAGGTTGAATGTGAAAAGAACGATGTCGAAAAAAGTTTTAAAAATTCAAAACTCGCGCAACTTCACTGAAAAGTGTGCGGAGTCATATATATGTTGATACCAATGTTTGTCAAATAGCAAAGCATCGACTAGCAGTAGCAATAGCATCGACTTTCCTCCCGTTGTCCTGTCTGATTCGCAAACAAAATCGAAACATTCAATCGGATTCGCGTTTTGCAGTTGCCAAACTAATCTCATGTAGGAATATGAGAGAAACGAACAAAACAAACGATTTCCCATGTTCTATCTTACGGAGAAAGGACAGCTGGTCGAAGTTACCATTCGAAATGAGATGTTAACCGACTGAAAGGTCTTCAGATGGAGATTATGAAACAGTCCTCCATATCTGCTGCGGACCTCTTACCTCTGTGTGCTCTTTTTCATTTTACCTACAGTAGTGTCTGTGCACTCAAAAGAGTTTTTGCGTAACTCTTGGCTGGATAATGTCGTCAAGGTATGTTTCTGAACTAATGGAGCCATTGTGGACGGTTCCATGGAGAACGTTCTTGGCTGTTAAATTTGTCACAGAGCCGAGAGTCGAGGACCTCCAGCAGGTGCAAAGGCACCATTGTGGAGAAGAACATCTTTCAAAACTGTGTGAGTGATGAGTGAAGGTTTTGCCTCTCATGACTCCTGACCAGAATGTCTCGTCAAAGCTACAACGTATTGAAACCTTCCGAAGTATACTCATTTTCGTGTACAAGTTCATGTGATTTCGAGTTCAGCCATGTGGTCAGGAGAGTAAAGCCATTCGATAGAGTGCACTTTTGTTGCAAAAAATATTGAAGCAATCAAAGAAGAATCAACAGCCGAAAGTGTCTTCCATGGTACCGCCCATTGATGGGGTCTATCAATTTAGAAACATTAATTCACGACATTATCAAGCACAAGAGTTATACGGAAATACTTTCGAACGCGCAGAGACCACTGCCAAAAAATGCAAAAGAGAACACGCATTAAGGATTCAAACGCTCAACCATGTGTTCGCGAGACCTACGACCTATCCACTGAGCAACGCTGCTTCGAGCAAGAGAGCCTTATGCCGCTAATTCGTATTGAATGCCAGTATGTTCCCCTAAAAAGAATACGTAACTTTGCTCTGAGAGGTCCGCAACAGAAGGAAGACGGCTTCGTAATCCCTGTCCAAAGACCTTTCAGTCGTCATAGATCTCATTTCAATTGGCCACTTCGAACTACCATCCTTCCCTTGTTGGGCACAACTTTGTTACGATGAGCGGTGCTCGCATAGCTTATTTCTTTTAGAAGAAACTTCATGACCATGTCTTTAGAATACTCATGCTGCAAGATGGTCCATGTATCCTCTGCATAACGAAGGGCTCCTTTTTACAGACGGAGCAGCTGAATGAAGCGGCAAAGAAGGGCGTCAGATCGTCGAAGCAGCTGAATGGGATGAATTGGTTCAGCATGAACTCACGTGAATACTCATTGTGCTGCACTGTGGTTTGCTTTTGTATCATGGCATCACTTTCATGAGGGTATCGCCAGTTGTTAGATTACGAAGATTTTTTGCTGTATTTTCGATGTTGCAATGTCATCACGAGTGAATGTGTTTGTCCCTTACATTGCGCTTGTCCCACCGTTGTTATCTCCCATTATTATATGAGCCATCTGATATATACAGAAGTAATGCTCGTTTCCGTCGATAGAACATTCTTACAAATCACCTGTCCATTGTAGGGGCTTTTCGAAGAGGTAGGAACGCCGCTTCTCGTACGGGACGACATGTTGAAGCGGTCATCTCCAAATCTATATCTTTAGCGCCATCCATACTTAGCGCTTTTACCGCATCGACTTGCTGCCCTAGCGAAAGCCCAAAGGGACTCACCAGAAAAGGTCAACAGGTCAGCCCGGCCATTTGCAATGAGATGCACTTAGTTCTACTCCTAGTGAGGCGGTGAACTCAAAACTGCCTTCAAAATTTGCGGAACTATTCTCTAAGCGCAGCTATGGAGGTTTTTCTTTACTGTTTTTCTCTTCAAGGCGAGCTGGGGTCGGAGCGTGGCACCTGTTCGTGTTCAGGGGGTCAGATAACCTCTAGCGACGACAGTATAGCGAAATCTGAGGTTCTGACTCTACTCTGGAAAATAGAGTGAGGTTAGCGATGGCTCACTGGTAGCCAACAACAATACAATGACTAGCCTACTGCTGATAACTGGTCTTCACGCTGAAATAACGAAATTCCATCCCGAGAGCAGTCATCGATGGTAGATGAGCTCCAGTCTGCTGCTAATTATCCATGGAACAGCAAACATGTTCCAAGTTAGGTCGAAAAATCTTCTAGAAAACTGGCAAGGCTAGAAACTTGTCCCCAGTGGTGATTTGCCCCGCTGAACATAAATATCATGCTATTTCGTTGCAAAAACCCTTGTGACTTAAGCTACAAAAGGGGACAAACACAAGCACTCTTTCAGGCCGTACTGGGTTTACAGTTCCAAAAAAAACTGCTCGCAGGTTCCTTTAAAGGCTAGTGCAGGTGAGTAGAGATGTTGGAAGCTTCATGCCACCTTCTAGGAGAAATGCAAAAGTGAGACAACCTGTCGGGAACTGATCCCAGGACTGCTCGCCTGGGAAACCCGGTTCCGCTGCGCTCTACAACTAAGTTTCAGAACGACTCTCCATATGTATGTAGAGACGCTTCCACGGTTCCTCGCAATAGCATGTAAAACAACCACGCAAGAATGAAAACTTCCAAAACTCCAGCCAGAGAATCGTGCTGCAAATACTAAAGGAAGATTTTAGTTCACCGTTTCAAGACGCGTACAACGGTGTGCACTCGTAGAAAATGACCGGACTGACCAGTTGACCTTTCCTGGCCAGTAAATGCTGGTTCAGCTAAATCCAGCACAGAGTACTTTGAATTCTCCGCAGACCAGCAGTTTGCCGTCTCCAAAGCCCGCGCCACTGCCCACATCCACGACGACTAATACTGCCACAACCGTTTGAAGAGCAAGGGTTCTACTATAGGGTCAGACTTCTTTTTGGAATCTCTGGATGAATGGTGTGTAATATATCACGCCTCTCAAGTGCAGGGAGGCACTTGAAGGTTGCTGGAACGAATAAAGACCTTTCTGGAGCTTTCATTGAAGGGCGTGATCTCTTCATACAAGCCGATATCGACCAGCCGAAAACGGAGAAATTGAAATGTTTGACATAACGGTCGCATCTTTGAAGTGCAAAGCGGCGCTCCCTAGTCTTTGCACTGCTTTGGCTCTCATCCGAAACTATTCATTGCTATTTGCATTAAAGAAGAAATTTGTTCTAATGGTAAAAATACAGAACAATGTCGATGGAGCTCCCTTTAGGAGTAATGTGTTCACTTACGCTGAATAACTCGAACAGTGCTCAACGGTCTTAGTTCCTCTTCGCTGGAATGGCTCAGAAAGTCAAAGTCGTCGAGTACTAGAAGACTTGGTACCCTCTTGGAAAGCAATTTAATTTCAGTAAGAAGACATCGCTCAATTATTTCTGTTGACTTTCCTGAACAGAAAAAGTCACCGAAACTCACAAACGTAGAGCACTTTTAATAGCAACGCATACCTTTCCAAGAACTACAATCGACTCGTACAGAAAGGCAGCAGCAGTCGTTTGCAAGATCCTGGGCAAGTAGTGCTGCAACAGACGTCTTCCCACTCCCAGCAGGACCAAGCAAGAGTGCATGACGAAATCCGCCATGGCTCCACGACATACCTTGCCCAGCAACTGAGTTCCTTTACCAGTTTTGATTGATATCTGACGTAAGAAATTGCTTATATGAATTCTCTGTTATAAGTCAAAATATAATGCTTACGAACCCCACGTCATTCGGAACTCTTTGCGAGAGGTATCCGTAATTCTTAGGTTCAGAGAAGAGCTTAGTGTAAGGTGAAGACGACGCTGGTTCAAACTGCAAAAGTTCTTAAATATAGCCCCAACTTTCAGAACAGAAGTGTCCCTACCTTTATTACAAATGTACAAGCAGGATTTGCAACAAAACAGCAACGTTGTGAGTGACGATTTCTGGAGTTAGGATCATCGGTGGGAGAGAGGTGTAGTATCAAGTCGCGTCCTTAATTGAGAAGTAAAAACAACTCACAAACAGTATTGGGCGATAAAACGATAACTAGGAGTGATAGCTCGAAATCAACATCATTTACTTCTAACGGTTTTCGAAAGAAACAGGATCTTCATAGGAGTAATACAAAATAGTGACAATGGTAACTATAATGATAAAATAATGAAAACTGTTAACGATTCTTGAATTTTTTATTGAAAGAGTCTTGATAATGTGAACTTGACAGCGTTAGGTAAATAGGTCACGCTTCGTAGAAAAAGAACGTAGGGTGCAGTGTATATACATATCAGGTCGTTGTGAAAACCTTGCTTTCTTTTCAAAAATCTGTAGCTTCATTTCCCTTGGACCAAAGTGTTCAAGAAAACGATAATAATTATGCAAGTGTGCGCAACGTTGCATTCAACTGCCATTTTCGGAAATCCAGAATTTCTGCGACAAAAAAACAGCGAAGTCTCACTTCCCAGCTTCTCCTGGCCGGTGGCAAGAGTGAGTGTGTGCCAGTTTCCGTTTCTGCGCCCATACAGCCAGGTCGCTCTCCGCTAACCCTTCACAAGACGTAGTTGTTGAGTGATGTACGTTAACTATGCACGGCAGTGAGGCAGTTCGGCCCTGCTAGACGAACCACTTCCGAAGAGCCGGAAGGAAAATACACGAAAAATGGTTTTTACAGTTTTGTTGGAGGATTGCAGTACTGTGAGCTTCTGCCTTCAAAATGCATCGTGTTCGCTCAAGTCACTTTTTTGTAAGCACGGAAACCCGAAGACACAGTTCTCTGGGAGCTAAAAAGTTCTACACGTTGCCCTACTTCACGAAATTGCCCGGTTTCGCGCCGGAAAGCTCACTCGCCACAATATTGCCGAAAATTGCGGACAAATACAACCACACTTACTGCTGAATTGGGCCCGTCTGACCAAGGAAGGTCAACAGGTCAGCCCGGCCATCTGCAATGAGGTGCCCATCATTTTACTCCTCTTAGGACGGTAAACTCGAAAGTTTCCCAAAGAATTGCGAAGCGATTCTTTGAGCGGAGTTATGTGGATTTCTCTTGACTTTTTCTTTCAAGGCGCGTTGGAGCCAAAGCGTTGGCGCCTGTGGTGCGATACGCAAGCTCTTAAAGCAAGATAGGTGTCTTTCCGCAAACAGCTATACATGGCTCACCACCTACCCGCACCATCTCCATCATTTTCTCGATTACAGGGACCAAATCAAGACCAGTCATCAATGGCAAGTGAGCATCAGTCTGCTGCTACTCACCTATGGAATACCATACACATTTTTCGAGTTAATTCGAGATCACTGATTCAGCTCGGAATTCGTCCCTGAGGGTCACATTAATTCAGCGCGAAAACCCTAATGGCCGGCTGACCTGTTGACCTTTCTTGGTGAGCAACATTTGCTCTGGACACTGGAGCGCCTGCGAACAAGAGAAGTTGTGATATAGTCGTTGCTCGACAGCAACAACATTCCTCATTAACCTCATTAAACGGTTCTCAAATCGAACTACGCTAGTTATCAAGATGTTGCAACACGAGCCTTCAACATGCTGCGGAAATTTTGTACTAGACTAGTTGCACCTCGCAATTCGATGTCGCCGTTGCATAGGAGACCCTCGCATACTTTCCACATCGCCGAGCTTTGCGAGTGATCGTCGGCTCCCGCGGACGCCGTAGCATAACTCTGGATATGGTATAGTTAGACATGAGTTATGAGACATTGGTATTTGTAAGTCGGCCCGTCACGAAGGCCTGTCACCTGCACCTGTCAGCTCAGCTCGCAAAAGCGAGCAGTCCCCAGCGGCACCACATAAAGGAGCGAACTTCACCACCGATAGTGAAATGTATATACTTTTAGTTTTTTTCTCCCTTTGTGACCGCTGACTGGTGCTGTATCGAACGGCTTATCGAAGATTTCTTCCTGTACAACACTTAACGAATCAAACTGTATGCGAACAGGTTGGTAGTGATGTCCTCCACTCAACTTGGGAGCTCGTCTTGGAAATTCCCGTTTCCCTTTCAGTCACGATATTTATAATCATCATTCTGGACTCTATCGGTGGTGAGGTTCGCTCCCGCATGTGGCGCCACTGTGGACTGCTCGCTTTTGCGAGCTGAGCTGATCGCGGACATCCGAATGCAGGTGACAGGCCTTCGTGAAGGGACGACTAACGAGAACCAGTATCTCATAAATCACGTCTAATTATACCATATCCCGAGCTAAAGCTACGGCGTCCGCGGGAGCCGACGGGCACTCGCAAGGCTCGGCGAATGTAGAAAGTATGTGAGGGTCTCCGATGCAACGACGACATCGAAGGGCGGGGTGCAACTGGTCTAGTTCAAAAATCCCGCAGCTGTTAAAGGCTCCTGTTGCAGCGCTGAATGTTGGATGTTGAGTGGGCGTTTGTATGAGTTGGCAGAAGCGCTAGAAGAAGCAGCGCGAAACGTGATGGGCCGGTTAAAGGGTGAAAGGAATTGGCCGCTGCAACAAGGCCCTCCTTTGTGGTGGTCCGAAAACTGCTGATGTGGCTGCAATCGCGTTTCAGCGGTTCCACAACTCGATAACTAGCGTCGTTCGAATTGTGAACAGTTTGATGAGGTTAATGAGGATTTTTGTTGCTGTCGAGCAACGACTATCTATTTATCTATCTATCACATCTTCTCCGTATATGTCCCGCAATATGGACGCTTAGACCAATCCAACGATAAATTCTGGGCTCTGTTGGAGAAGGCGCCACCAGAAGACGGTAATATCGTTGCTGCTGACCTAGATGGGCACGTAGGCGTAGCGAAAGATGGTTATGTCTGCCATAGTGGATTCGGATACGGATCACAGTATGCTAATTCTTGAATGTGCAGACACGCATAATCCCTTCACCCTGAACATAAAGTTTCACAAACGTGACTCTCATCTCATCACCTTCTAGAGCAGGAGTACCACAAGACAAATAGACTTTATGCTTATCAGACGTGGCGATCAAGGAATCGTTACCGAAGCTAAGGTAGTGCCGAATGAAACAGTGGGCAGCACTGCCCACTGACCTAGACGCTCAGACTTGCAGCCATTAGATTGAAGCAGGCGGAGCGATGCGGTTCCCAGAGAATTAGGTGGTGGCAGCTAAAGGAGCGGAAGGCAGTCTTGACTTTCGCATTCAACTTTCCAAAACAACAATTGTGGACAAAACCTGGAAAGAAACCACTGAATCGATAACTCAAGCTACCCGCATCGAACTCGGCGAAACGAAGCCTGGATGGCGGAGGCCTAACAAAGATGCCTGACTGTGGATGGACAACCTCAACATGAAGCTCCTCGAGAAAAAAGGTATCACCACGTGTTTCCGAACCATAATTCATCTAAGAACTGTGGGAATCACCAGCAAGCGACAAGTGCTGCAAAGAAGGGTGCTGCTGACGTAAAAGCCGCTCACTTCGTGATGTCAACAAGAAAGTGGAGTCATGCGATAGTGAGCGGCACTTGCACCAAAATCGCCGAAATCACCGTCATACCGAATATAGGGATAAGTTTGTTCTGGTATGAATGACAAGAATGGCATCTTCTGATAAACCGAGAGGGGCAATACAACGACTTCGTCAACGCTTTGAAGGCATCTCAACAGTAGAATTCACCCACCCAGTTACCTCTGTGCAGCACCGACATATGGACGCGATCAGAGGATATTAGTGCAGGAAGTAGAAACAGCTTTGAGCAAGATGAAGGCCGGCATAGCAACAGGCCCCGACGATCTGGCAGCAGATTTGAGAAAGTCCTAGCGCTGTTTTTTTGCGAAGTGGTTGACGAGGCTTTTCAACCAGATCGTTGAAGAGAAGAAGGTGCCCTGGGAGAGCACGACGACCCCGATCTGGAAGAAGAAGGGCACTTTGGCAGATTGCTAGAAAACACTTGATAGGGTGTCGTGTGAAATAAAAGAGCACGCCTCGCTATAGCACGGCATTTCTGAAGAGCTAGTTGAGTGGATCCTTCTCTATTCAAATCCAGGAAAAGTGCGGACACCAGCGGGCATTTCGATAGAGTTTCCAGACCATCGTTGGGCACATCAAGGTTCTGCGCTCTCCGCCCTTCTTGTCACCGTCGTTATGAATTCCATTTTACGAGAAGTCCAAAAAGAAATTCCCTGAACGCTTTCACTTCGACTTAAGTTGCACGCCATAAAGGCTGATTCTGAGTACCAACCCAAGCGAGACGGGCTCCATCAAAACCAAACTGAGCTCCGTACAAAAAAATTCAAATATCTCAGATGAGCAATTACGTCCGGTGGTGGTCTGGTGGTGGTCGTCCGGTGGTGGTCTGGTGGTAGTCTGAATCGGAAGTGGGTGCACGTGTGAGTGCAGCGTGACTGAAAGTGATCGAAATGGCGATCCATGTCTGGGATTCTCTGCGACAAGAAGATGTCAGAGCGCCTCAAGTCAAAGATCCATAGAAGTGTCGCTGATCAGTCGTCTCACATGGTGCTCAGTGCTAGCGCAGCCAGGGAAATCGGCCTGTTTTGATGTGATAGAGATGAAAATGTTGCGTTCGACAGCGGGAGTTACGCGTTTAGACTGGCCAAAGATGTGTAGCGATGTAATGGCAGAAAGTTCGGTGTACTTCCTATAGCGGACGAAATGCGAGAAACGTGTCTTCGATGGTGCGGCCATGTACTTCGCGCAAAGGGTGGCACTGTTCGCAAAACTAGCCCTCAGTTTGGGTGGGCTGCCCGGAAAGCGACCCAAAGAACGCCCCAAACAGCACTGACTCGATACGCGCATACAGATTTGAAAGTAGCTGAGATCCACCTCGACCATACATACAATCGGGAGAAGTGGTTACATCACATCAGAAGAGCGGACCCTTTCATCTTGCGGGATGAACGCTGAAGACTAAGAAGAAGATGCGAGCAGGTTCAGTGTTTTCTCCAGTTCTCGTGACTGAGGCGGGGTTGCTGCTTGCCTCAACAACTCAACATGGCATTGGCCACTCAATTTTGGATGTGATTTCATACTCCGCTGCCTAGGTGGCCATGCATATACACGATCGCCTCATTTTGGGTATTTTCTTCCTGTGACTTCGTTTTTTCTGCCAGAAACGCTTTTCATTTGTCCTTGATTCGATTATTGTATTATTGCACTCTTCCATGTGCAAGAATACAATAATCGTTCTGCAATAACTTGAAAAATTTGAGTTTTATGGGCCCTCAGCGGTTTATTTATAACATAATTATCGAGGGGGAAATGGCTCTAACCCATAAAGAAAGGACGTACAGTCTCTCCCCATTGGCGCTATGAGAAATCATATTGTATGCCATCGTTGAGAATGGCATCCTTCTGTCCCATTCCGTCTGGAACACCGCGCTCTCTCGCATTATGGCGATAAGTTCCACTGAGTTCCACTTTCCATGCAGGGCACGCCATCTTTGTGATCATCGCAACGGGGGGGTCGTATTTGCCCGCGATGGAGGGGGGGGTCGTGAACGTATGGCTGAAGTGGAGAGAGCGGTGATACACGGTACAAGTGAACAGAAGCTCAAAAGGGACGATCTAGATGACAACAAATAGAATAGGCACTACCGAACTATCCTTAGGCCAAGAACTAAAAAAAAATATTGCGGAAACTTTTTCCTCCTTCCTCACAAAAAAAACTTTTAAGACACTTCGCCGCACCAACCTCCTCATCTGGTCCAGCATAAATCCCATCCACTAATCCGAAAAATAGAAAATGATCCATTGGCAAAGCTATACCTATGAAACCGTAGAAACTGAATCCTGAGCAATTTCCTCACAACAAAATCAAGTTCAACAAAACAAAATCGAACTTACAAAAACAAGTAATCAAAATAATTAACATGCGAATGGATAAGAAAAAATACTCCACCAGGCCAGCTGGGAAACCGGAACTATGGATTACTTTTGAATTTTGGCTGTTCGCGGTCAGCGCGCTCATAACAGCGCATTGGTGCGTGCTATTTTACGCGGTTCGGAGCCATTTCAAGCCAAACACGGTGAATACCCCTCATTTGAACGCCCATAATTCGTTGAAGTGAAGCTGTCGGAGAGGGGTAAGTGGAATCAGTAGAGCTAGGCTGGCTCTTGTCACTGAGCTGAGCGATTCGAAAACGTTCCGGTTCCAGAGATTTTCCCGTTGTGATCATCGTTTGTGATCGTCTGTGATCCATTTTTGCGAACCGCGAGTCGCTACGCTTTGGACGTCCATGGCAAGCTTCATACACGGCCTTTCGTAAAAAAAAAGAACTGTGCCGGAAGCTTGAAGATTTCTACTTTCCAGCAAAGTTTTAATTCCTTCTAGAACTAGCTATTCGAAAAAATTTCCCGTTGTGATCATTTAGTAATCACCCCCCACGACACGAAAAATCAACCCTCCGAGGCTAGGAAACCTCAGTTGGCTTGAAGACTTTGGTAATGCTTCAGAAACACATGTTTCCGCAAAGGGTATTGAAGAATGGTCTAATGGGCGCCAATTGGCATCACCTGTGGCAATGCGCGCATGCATGGGGCTTTCACGCAGGTTTTGGAAAGGTTTAACTTCTAGATAGGGCTTCCCAAGTGCAAGCACATGTGCTCCTACGATCACAGAAAAGTCCGGCAATGCACTTTCATCTGTTTATTAAATCCGTCCACGTCGCGCAGTCCTCTTTTTTTTTTTATAAATACATGATTGCCCTTGTGGCGGTGCATCGTAGCTCCTATCATCGCCCCTTCCTCGTACGTACTTGTCAGTATGGTACACCAGCGCCAGAGTGGCTGGACGTTCTGGACGGCTTGGGACGTAGTAGGTACTGGACCTCCCCTTCCCCGCTCGACAGCAAATTTTTGTAAAAAAACCAGAAATTTTTTGGGGAAAAGTAGACAAAGTGGTAGAAGGTTGGAAAAATCTAGGGAAGAGGTAACATGGGAAGGGGGGTCGCGTACCTGAAGATGGAATTAGGGGGGTCGTATTTTTCAGGAAATGATCACAACGCAATGGCGTGCCTGTGTCCATGAGTCGTTGTCTCTCGGGTTGTCCCTTTCTCGTTGAACTTTCGTTTTTTTCGCAATACTCTCCATCATTTCATCAGCGGATCTCTCCTTTGTCTGGTAGATTTGTTCTTAGCCACCTGCAGCCTACTGTGCTTTCGCAACTGTCGTTGCCCGATTTACCAGTGAAGGATATGCAGCCACCATATTTTGTGAAGTGATCAGTCATCGTTTGCTGCGTATCTATTTCCATTAAAAGTGAGACTATTCTAGAACATCTAAGCCTGATCTTTTGTATGGTTTCAAGATAAGGATTGGCTTGAGCTGTAGTACCGTTTTTCAATCATGTACGCAACATTCCCGACATTCTTTTGTTCATACTGTGAACATCCTAATACGTACCAGGCCTACACTTGCTTAGAGATCATTTTTACGACGCTAAAACCACCGCGAGCACACGCTACGAGCTTCTTGAAAGATTTTGGGGCTTATTGTTTTCGAACACTGTGTAGCAATTAGCCATTGGCCCATAACTCTATTGTAGTCCTCCATCGTCCAGAGCAGTCTGCTTATAGAGCGCCTTGCGCCTGTGAGTCTCACCTCCTGGTCCATTCTCCGTTCTCTATTAGTCGAATCTTTCCTTGAGGCGGGGAATCTTGCCTCTGTTCCCTGAGCCACTAAGATTATGTTTACTACTCCTTCATTCACTCCAACAAACGCTACCTGTCTGCTGGGGAGGAACGCCGCATCTGCCACCATATTTGCTTTTTACGCATCGAAGTTACCTTCAAAGCTCGACATTTAATACGCTTGAACAGGGGCAGCTAGAGGCTGGTGATCTGTCATGATGATGGTCGGATAACCATATATGAACATATGAAATGCCGAACGGCGAAATACAATGCGAGGCGCCCCCTGCTGTGTTTACGTGGTATCCCTCGTTTTGTTTTATTCAAGCTTTTGAATGCGAAAAATGTAGGGTCTTTGCTTGTCTTCATCTTCTTGCGATACAGCCGCTCTCAACCCAATGTTCGATGCATCAGTGCACATGAGAAATGGTCTACGACCACTTCAGCCTACTTCCTATGTCGAGCTGTTTGGGACTGGCGCTAAGCAGGTCAACGTTTTCATTTACTTAAAGCTTCTTGATGTTCTTTTTCTCATGTCACTTCGCTTTGGAGGAACTCAAGTCAAAGAGCATGCTGCTTCGTCGAAAAGCTCAGGCTGAATCTTCTGTAAAAGTTCTTTTGACTGTCTTGGGCAAAAAGTAATTCCGCCTACCGGATACTTCCTCTGGTTTCATACGAATTCTTTCACCGTCCACGACCTGACCCGGAACGCAACTTTCCCTTCTAAGGAAATGGCACTTCTGCCGCCTTGAATCGAAATTCCACTCGTTTTTGCCGAGAAAACACTCCTCTTAAACTTGAAGGCAGTCGTTGTTCTAAATATGTGGACCCATGATATAGTCGATGTAACAGAAGACATCTCCTTTGAGAAAGTCTCTCAGTACGGTATTCCTCAGGCTCTAAAATTCTAGCGGACTCCGTGTTGAGTCAGGAGGGAATTACTCCGAATTAATAACCCTGCTGGTGTAGCAAAAGCTGAATTATCTTCAGCATTTTCTAATGGAATTTGCCAGTATCCGCTAAAAACTCAGTGTTGGAAAAAAGTCCCTTCCTGGAGACTTCGCAAAGAAGGCTTCTTTTTCTTTTTTGTTTTCCTTCTTCTTCTTCTCCCACCTCTTCTTCTTCTATTCTTCTTCTTCGCTTCAATCTTCATTCGATCATCATCACCATCTTCATCCTCCGCCATCATCATCAGCTTCCTCATCTCCATCATCATTGTCTTGTTCTTCTTCTTCTTCTTCTTATAGTTGTCCCACTGGTGCGGGGTCCATTTTTCCGGTCGATCTATTATCGCCACTTTGCTCGGTAGAATGCATCCTCTTTGGTCAGGTTGACGGTTTCATTTACCGTTGATTGTGTCCTGCCAACGTTGTTTAGGTCTTCCTCTGAGCCGATGGCCATCCACTTTAAAATGATACGCCGTTGCAGCGACGGAATGCAGCGCGGCGCGCGCGACGTGTCCATACCACTAAGCCGCATCTCCTCAGCAAGTGATACCACGCCTATCTGCCGGCGGACGACATCTTACAAATGCGATAAAGGCGTGTAATAGAAATTGTAAATCGCAGCATCCGCATCTCCATGGTGTTCAGTTGACGTTCTGCGCTTCTTGTGATCGGCCAGCATTGGGATCCGTACAGTGCAACCGGGGGGGGGGGGACCAATGTGCGATATATCTTCGATTTCTTGCGAGTTGGCATGCGTCTGTCGCACAGTATTCCAGTAATCTCTTTCCATCGCGCCCACGACGCATTTATTCTCGCTCGTCATCTAGACTACCACCGCTCTGAAGGCGAGATCCTAGATATCTGAAGGATATAGTATTCGGTAAGTCTTCACCATTAACTTGGATTGCACCATCGCATGTGTTGGTTTCCAGATATTCGCAAGAAGCCTTCTATGCTGGGAAATCATTACGCATTTAGTCCTATTCTTTTGTTGAGCTGTCCGTAATTGAGGCATAATCGGGATGAGCCGTCTTTTTTGGCTGTGAGAATGATAGGGGAAACAACAGTGAACAACCTATTCCAACTTGCTCTACTCTATCACGTCTTTCCTTCACGGTATGTAAGCAATTGTGTGCGTTGCGATTTTGAACCCGGCGGTACTGGTCCTTGATTTCATTATGATTGGTCCGCAGTCTTCTGGGATTATAGTCATCTTTACGAGGTTGGTTTGACTCAACTGTTGATCTGCTATCGGGCGAAAAGTCCAAATATTTATTTACAAAGTCGCTTAATTCTTTATCTAGCATTTGCGATTCTCCGGTGGTAGCCTTTCCAGTTTCTATCTGACAGCTTAATAGCGCTTCGTCCAATATGAGAGGATCCCAGTTCTACCAGTGTTCAAGCCATTTGACTGTACCCCGATGCCCTGGTTACGCTCCTTCTTTTGAAAGTAAGGACTCTGTACTATTACTGAATATCGGGATAGCCGTTCCCTGATTTTCAGTCGTACGCATTCGGAGTGCTGACCCGTGCTCGCTGGGCCGGATGACTCCTATTTGCTTTCGTATCCTCTTCGCATACTACTGGCACCAGAGCTTCATCATGTGGTGGAATATTTGCCACCACCACTTTATTTCTGTTCTCTGGTTTTACAAGAGTTATGTGATCTTTGAGTTTATCGTTGTTCACCCTCACATGTATCCCTAGTTTGGTTAACGCATTACCCCTATAATCGTTCGCGTTTCTTAAAGTTAACTGATATTAAAGACACATGGTACGCTCACACACATTGAGGGTGTATGTGACTATTAGCCCTCCAGCTGTCGACGTGTCGTGGTCTCCCCGCCCGAAACTGCACGGGGTTAGAGTACAAGGCTGTGGGAAAGTCTGAGTCGTCCATGCTCCGCCCAAAATGCAACTTGCGGGGCAGACTCCCTTTATGCTAATAGCCGTCCGCGCGGCGCGTGTCGTGTGCGGCCCACTTGGCACTTTGCCAGGTCCTGTAATTGCGCTCTGAAACACAATTTGAACGCAATTTTCTGGTGCGGATAACATTTAAGGTGCTGCAAAATAAGAACCGAAGATGATTACGAGGGCCAGTACACAAGAGCAACTGTGCTGCTACTGCAATATCATTCGGAGGCCGCGCAATCCCATAAAACCTATTTTTCTTCTTCTTTTCTTCTCACTAGCGTTAGTCCCGCGCCGTCGCAGGGTCCGCTGTTCGTGTTAGACGTCGCCACTTGTTCCAATCCACTGCATCTTCTGCCGTGGCGTTCACTTCATGATGACGCCCCTCCATCTTTTCTTTGGGGCTCTTCGTAGTCGCTTGCCCTCTGCTTCGAATTCCAATGCCTTCCTTATTGGGTGGTCCTTGCGCCTTCTCAGCACGTGCTCATACCATCTGCTCTCGTGCCCTTAGCTGGATTGGAACGGTCTGTGTGACCGCCCCTGACGTCCTCGTATCTGACTCTGTCGAGCCGTGTCCAGCCGCAGGCCCATCTTAGCATCCTTATTTGAGCTGAGTGGAGCTGCCTCTCATGGTTCTTGCAGATGGGCCAGCATTTACTGCCGTAGAGAACTGTAGGCATTACCACCGCCTGGTGCACCTTTGCCCTTTAGCCGTTCTCGAGCACCGGCCGGTCGCACACGGACGCCGGTGGACCTCCCTCCAATTTCATCCAAGCTGCGTTGATTCGGGCCTTCACGCCTCCGCCTGGTCCACGCTGCCATCACCTGCTAGGTCGCTCCCAAGGTACTGGAAGTCATCGACCCTTCGATGCTCTCCCCATTGGCAGTCTACGATGGGTTGCGGTACACTCTTCGGAGCTCATGAACTTGGTCTTCTTCACAGCCGGAGTCCATTCTCAGAGAGCACCTCCTGCCACCGTCGCAACTTGCCCTGGAGTTCTTACCTGCTGTCACGTATCATCTGCTGTCAGAGGACGAGATGGTGTTCAGTGGTCCTCTTCATGAATTCTTTTGCCATGAACAATCTAGAGTCAGGATGAAGAGAACGGGCTGAGGCTGATCCTTGCTGTATACCCAACCGCGATGTTCACTTCCTTCGTCAAAGCCGTGGGGGGGGGGGGGGGTGCGTACAGTGCTTTAGCCCCATCGTACATATCCTTCACTATGGAAGCAGAGTGCTCCAGAAACGTTGCGTTCTCTGAGCGCTCTCCAGAGTACAGCGCGAGGCAGGCGGTCGAGTGCCTTCTCAAAGTCTAGGAAGGCTAGGTAGTAGAGTCGCCGGCTTCTTTGGTACTTTTCCATCAACTGTCTGGCGATGAAGATGGCATCAGTGTGTGGACCTTTCGGGCAATGCAAGAAAAGATCCTTTAGCTTCCCATTAAAACATGAAAATAAAAACGGCCTAAGCGTCCCCACTCGTTAGCTTAAAGCATTTCTATGGCTTTGGAGCTCGATTTGCGCCGGATCGCAGAAATTTACACGTGATTTCAATTAATTTACATTTCCTCAATTTTTCTTCATTTTGTTTCTATTAACATCCTCACATCCGTTGTTCTTCATTCTAGCCTTTGTCATCTTCATCACCTTCTATTCGGACTTTGAAGGCATGAGCCAACACCTCAAATGTTACTCGCCATCACGAAATGTATTTTGCTTGTGTTCAACTAACGAGTGGAACGCTTAGGACGTTTTGTTCATGTTTCTTGGGAATGCGCAGCTTCTGAGGGATAATGCAGAAGCAGCACAGTTGCTCTTGAGTTCTAGCCCTCTCATCATCTTTCGTTCTTATTTGCAGCAAATAAAATGTTATCCGCATCAGGAAATTGCGCCGCTTTATTTGTATTCCAAAGCGCAATTACAGGACTTGGCAAAAAGCCAAGAGAGCGCGCGCGACATGCGCCGCGCAGACGGCTGTTAGCATAAACGGACGGTAGGCGGAGCATGGACGACTTTGACTTTCCCAAGGCCCTGTACTCTAACCCCGTGCAGTTTCGGGAGGGGAAACCACGACACATCGAGAGTCGGGGGCTGATAGCCACATACACCCTCAATGTGTGAGAATACCATGTGCCTTCAAGCACGACTGTTTCAGCTTACCCACTATTTGCTTCACCTTGAATGTACATTGCATGATGTTTATTCCGTTCTTCGAGGCATGACGTTCCCCAATGGGCCTCATAGGGACCATGTTTCCTAATGAGGTCGCTCCTTTCAGACTTCTGTTTTAGATCTTTACTCCCATGGTGCGGTTTTGCTTAGTGATAGACGACACTTTTGTTCCCTCTCTTTCAGCAAGGACTTTCTTGTGACCCCGCAGTCCTTTATTTACCGCTCGGGATGGGCACTCGCACGCTACGTGTTCATACCTTGAGCAATGGTGACACTTTCTCCGTAGTGTAGCTTCGCCATAATTTTGTTGTTGCCTTGAAGATCTATGATGTGCGGTGCCTGCTCTTCCAGGCAGCGTTCATACTTCGCGACAGCAGCGGGAATCGCGGCGATCGCCGCGATCGTCGGTACGTGGCATAGCGCGCCCCAACGCTTTTATGGACCGTTCACTTGATAAATAAGGGAATCTAACTTGTGAGACTTTCTTTTCTTCCGATAATGGCTACTAACTGATAACTTACGACTTTCTATAGATAAGTGGATCTAGAATATGAGGTAAAGAGGTTTCGCTTCTTTTAGGGTCGGGATAAGGCTAGCTTCATTTCCTGAGTGAGCTTCTTTTGTTTCTTTTGTTTTTATTGTTTCAATTTCTACAGTGCCTTAAAAGTTCCTATCGTCTGAACTGTTCCAACTTCCAAAACATTTATAGTTTACAAGTTGAGAAAGAAGAAAAAAGAAACAGAAAGAAACTCACCTAGGAACCAGAACACTAATCATATTACGCAACATCAACAGGTGAAAACTTTATAGCCTCATGTATAAGCTCGACGAATGAAATAAGAAAGAAGCAATAAAAAACCTACTCGAAATGAAGCTCTCACGCCTTTTGCTCATTTCTATCCTGAATCAAGAAAGAAAATAGAAAAAAGAAAAGCCATTAAGTTTGGTTCACCTTTCTTTGTGTCAAACCAAGCTTCAGACCCTAAGAAAATTGCAGTCAAAGGAAAAAAAGGATGAACTTGAGTTGCTTCTCCCTAAAAGCCTTTGGAGCGGTCCAAGAAATAGCGTTGGGGCGCGCTCTGCCATGTACTGACAATCGCCGCGATCGCCGCGATCGCCGCTGCTGTATTGAAGTATGAACGTGCCTTAGCGTCTCGGAATAAATTAGCTCTTCATTGTGTAAGGTTTGTATGTTATTTCCCAATAGTCACTGTTGAGCGACTTTGCTCCCAGCCTCTCGGTAATAGTCGTCGTTCCTCATTGCCGTGGTTTTGAGCATATCTGTTTTTCCACGCCGACTAGACCCCAAATATTGCTAGGTGGTCCACGCCCTCAAACATAGAACATTTATTAGTTCCTACAGCATGGCAAAGTTCTCCTCTAATCGAGGAGCAACAGAATCAATCAAAAAGAGAAAGAAGCTCGTTACGTGAATCATTCCCTTTTACCTCGTGCCATCCACTTCGCCGGTCACAACACTCCGCCGGAGAGTTGCGGCTTACCAGGAAAGGTCAACAGGTCAGCCTGGCCATTTACAATGAGCTGCACACCGTTGTACGCGTCTTGGGACAGTGAACTCAAATCTACCTTCAGAATTTGCGGAACGATTCTCTGGACGGAGTTATGGAGGGTCTTATCCCCGCGTGGTCGTTTCACATGCTATCGCGAGGAAACGTGGAAGCGTCTTTACATTTATGTATGGAGTCATGCTGAAACGTGGCAGTAGAGCGCAACGGGTAGAGAGCGGGTTTCTTAGGCGAGACGTCGATTCCGGGGCAGGTCGC
>MU967049.1:9435-21433 GCA_036418165.1 Cooperia oncophora | reverse complement strand
TTCCGGAGCAGGACGCTTTTTTGCATTTGTGCAAGAACCTAGCCGACAAAGCTTCTAAAATCTCTGCTCGCCTGCACTACCTTATAAGGGAACCTGCGACCAGTTTTTTTTTTAAAGTGTAGACTCATTGTGGCCTGAAGGAGTGCTTCTGCTTGTACCCCTCGTAACACGTGTCACGAGGGTTTTTGCAATGAAATACCATCATATTCATGTTCAGCGGGTTAAATTACCCCTGGGGACAAGTTTCTAGCCGAATCTGATTTTTCGACCTCACTTGGAAAATGTGGGCTATTCCATGGGTAATTAGCAGCAGATTGGAGCACCTACTATCGATGACTGGTCTCGGAATGGGATTTCCTCCCGATAGTCAAGAAAATGATGCAGACGGCACAAATAAGTAAGCCAGGTACTGTTGTTTGCGAAAAGACATGACTGAAGAGTTATTTCAGTTCGAAGACCAGTCATCACCAGTATGCTAGTCATAGTATCGCTGTTAGCTATCAGTCAGCCATGACTATCCATACCCCATTTTTTTGAAGTTGAGTCAGAACCTCAGATTTCGCTGAGGTGACGTCTCTAGGGGTTATTTGACCCCCTGAATACGAATATGATACCTATTTTGCGCGAGGAGCGCTGTGAGTCGCGCTACAGGTGCCAACGCTTCGGCGCCAGCGCGCCCGGAAGAAGAAAAACAGTAAAGAAAAACCTCTCTAACTCCGCTCAGAGAATCGTTCCGCAAATTTTGAAGATAGTTTTGAGTTCACCGTCTCAAGACGGGTACAACGATGTGCATCTCATTGCAAATGGCCAGGCTGACCTGTTGACCTTTCCTGGTTAGCAATTTCTAGTAATTGCAAAATTTGTGTCTACCAAAGAGAGCAGCACAGCTGCATGTAACTGAACAGCCGACTTGGCTAGGTAGGATTCTAATCTGCGAGGTCTAAGAAATTTTCATGGACATGTGCTCACCAGGGAAGGTCGCCAACTTACCATGGAACTTTGAAAGGAGACCTAGGTGGATTGATAGTCTATAAGGCTATTAACAAATATAGATAGCAAAACTGCAACGTGCATTCCACAAGGAAGTTATGAGCAGGTAAAGTTTGTAATGGTGTAGTCGGGTGGAGGCTCGGTGTAGAGCTGCGAAGGATAATCGAGGAATTGCTCACAGCAGATCGAGTCGCGGTCAGTGGTAAGGCTGTCTCCGCTTCAACTCACATTGAGGCTGCGTTTCGATTCCTGAGGCCGCGCAATCTTTGCGATCTCGTATTCTACCTGATTTTTGAACTGCGTACGAGTAACACTCCTTGCCCGTTCGTTTGAATTTCAAGCCCTCGGCCTCCTAATTACTGCGAGAATCGGAAGCTAGGCAAATTTCTGCTTCATTCTTTTCACTACTAATTTTCGCACCCTACCAAACTTTGCGAACTTTGCAGCAAGTGTGTAGATGGGAATCGGACTTTTCAGTGCCATTTGATCTACCCGATGGCTGCGCTGTGGTCACTCCTGATCACGGACATCACATTGGCCGCCAAAAAATAAATATGGATTCGTGATCAATGATGTTGATTTAAACCACCATGTGCAAGTTTTTTCATTGAATTGTTGAAAAAAGTGGTGGCGCCCAAAACCACGCGCAATATGGCGCCAAATGATAGGCGAGTCGCTCGTAACGGTGTGATATTCGTGATCAGGGCTGCACAATAATTACATCTTCAAGCAAATCTCCTTCAGCGAAAGAAAAATTTTTTGAGGTCCTTTTGGCGTTAGGGTGGTTCAAATAGTGCCCCCGTTTGTATCAGGAGTACTTTCAAAAACTACTCTTTGTGCTACCAGTTATGAAAAATTTTGCTGGAAGCTAGAAAGGCAGGCCGCTGATGCTAAAAATAATGCACCGCCGCCATCGCAGGTAGACAAATCGGTCACTGACCAGATTCCATCTACCACACTTGCCTCGCCAGTCGTCCAAGTTGTGGTCGGGTGTCGAAAATTAGGTTGAAAAAAATGAAGCAGAAACTTCCAGCTGCTTGGCAGTTCCACGTTCTCTGGCCTCTATGTTACGCTTCGCATTCCGCAGTAAATAGAGGCCGAGAACGTGAATACAAACCAGGCCAAGTGTTAACTCGTACGCAGGTCAAAAAATCAGGTAGAAATAGGAGTGCAAAAACTTGAGCGCCTCCAGGAATCGAACCAGCATCATGTGACTTTGAAGCGAGAACCTTACCACTGAACCACCGCGACTCGATCTGCTGTGAGCAATTCCTCGATTATCCTTCGCAGCTGCTACCACCGAGCCTCCACCCGACTACACCATTACAAACTTTACCTGCTCATAACTTCCTTGTGGAATGCACGTTGCAGTTTTGCTATCTATATTTGTTAATAGCCTTATAGACTCTATCGATCCACCTAGGTCTCCTTTCAAAGTTCCATGGTAAGTTGGCGGCCTTCCCTGGTCAGTGTGTAAATGAGTTATCTCGTACTTTTTTACGATCTTACGGATTTCAGATATGAGTGTTCCCCTAAACCATATAATTGGATCATCATATTCTTTTGAGAGCAACTTGATTTAAATGACGGAATTTTCCTACGCACCTTATCCTGCTATTCCCGTGCTCAGTGTGATCTTCACAACCTGATAATAGCGCTATAATTGCCATTATATTAGGAGGGTGGGAAAGTTTTGTCATACTTCCCCAAATTAGGGTTTCTTTTTATAGAGAGCTACGAGCTCAAAATTATACACAATTGTCATCGCTAATTTCCTGCCAGTTTGTGAGCACCTCATGGATGCCATCGCTTCACAATGCAGGCCGGCGCGACGCAAAGTTGGACATCATCTCGATTTTGACTTGGGCTCGGGTCGTGGAGCTTTTCTCGTCCATATACCTGGTAAGTACAGAGAATAACCAGCAGTTAGAAGTAGCAATGTCCGAGCTATACCGGTGCAACGAGAGAGTCATCTAGCTCCATTGCATGAGCTTTGGCTCGACCCCTTTTGGTCGTGGTGGGCTACCCTGTTATGTTGAAAGCAGACCGTGCAGACAAATATCTCCCTCTGATCGATGATTCGCCTCAGATCTCGTAGCTGCTTTGTGTGAGGATTGATCGAGGAAGCATTTTCTTCATTGAGGAGTTCCACAAGTCCCAGATCCCTCAAGCTGAGTTCACATGGACATCCAGTCCTCACGTCGTGTTCAAAGCTGTAAACTCCCGCTTCAAAGCATCAGCATCGTGGAAGGTTGTCCGATAATTGAGGGCATCGTCCTTATGCAGCTCCATTATTTTGGCATCGGCTGTCATGCTGGCGTCAGGGTGGTAGAAGAAAGAGTTTGAGGAAGCGCTTGGAGGGTCGGTGCCGATGGTAGCGGATAACATTCTTGTCCATATTGCAAAAGAAGAAGAAGCAGGAGTCAAGCGAGTGACCAACTAATCCTTGGAGTATAACTGCTATGACAGGACTTTCCCGCCAACCAAATATCATTAACTGTGCCCGTAATTGCGACACATTCTCCGACGTTGCAGTATCACGTCTGGTTGTTCCAACAGCAACCTTACGTTCAGTTCCTCACTGTGGAACTGATCTGAAGTTGTTTACCCGCACTATCACATGTAGAGCCTTTACGTGGTAATAATTCTAAGAGCTCTTGCAGCTTCCCGTTTACTTTTATCCAGTGAACTGTAAGCTTTTCATATCACTGTATGGCTGCTTTTGTACGAGTCCAGAGAATATTTTCTAGAACTGTTTGAATTGCTCATTGATCATCGAAAACTCTGGTATACGTAGCTCTTTCCGATACCAATGTGCTGGAATGTTAGGAGAGGAATCCATTAATCAGTTTCCTAAGTGGAAGAAAACTGGGATGGCGGTGGTGCGTGTGTGTACGCAGCAGTAGGGCTAGCGGGCGCTGACGTTTTATATTTTCGAACTCTTTGAAACCTCCATTTCCTGCAATGATAACTCGTTAAGCCTCATTTCCAGACTCAGAATAAGTTCACTTGCGCATTCTGAAAATGCATCACTTTCTTTTTCAAGTCAGCACTTTTCAAATTCCGAAGCTGACTTGTTTTGGTTCCCGATCGAAATCAAGTGAATTACGACATTACGCTAGATGCGGATAAAGATGTAAAGCTCCTTACGAATAGAGGGAAACTCCCACCCTTCTTTATATTTCTCGCATTCTAGAGATGATGTCTTTGACGTCATTCAGATGTCTTGTGAGAAGCTGCTCAGTAGCAGTTAGCACTACCATTAGAACTCATAAGAAAGTTGTGAAAGGTAAGAGTGAAGTGAATGCGAAAGTAGGTAAAGAGTGTGAATGACCAGAACGAAGAGAAAAGACAAGTGTCAGAGTTGTATGTTAGGTGCTTCTATAAAGAAGATACGAATGTTGTTTCATACGAAAGTTTGATTTGAAGAATTCAAGTGAATGTTGATGTTTGTATACCAGCCTACTATACATCTATTCCCACGTGAGGCTTACTGTAATCTACAAAGCATTTCTGATATGCGCAAATCTAATGAGAGTTGCGACTCTCATTAGATTAGATTAGATTAAGCCATCTCTCTTCGCATCGTCTCTAGCCTCAGCCGGCCTGTAGCCGAAAAAACCTGAATCGTAGAATGCTTGCTGGTCCGCGAACAGTAGCAAATCACGAGTATCCCTCATGGATCACCCGACCGGCACCCTGGTGTCCGGTATACCTCATACATGATTCAAATCCGATTCGGATCCATACTCCGCTGACGATCGAAGATCAGAGACGCCGCCGCATTTGCCAAGGTTTCGAAGATCAGGTGGGCCGGACACGTCATGCGTTTCGAGGACGACCGCTGGACCAGAGCGATCACCGACTGGATTCCACGGGATGTCAAGCGAACGCCTGGACGACCGCCTATGCGATGGTCAGACTTCTTCGTGAAAGCTCTGAACGAATGGTATGAAGTTCATCGTGTCCCTCGAGCAGAGAGAGTTCATTGGGCAACTCTTGCACGTTGCAGGGACGAATGGAGACGTTACTGGCGCCCGCTCGAGGAACTCGATGATCAACGGGAGCACAGGTGATACAGGTGACAGGTGAAGCCAAGGACTACCAACGGTATGGTCATAACCGTCTCTCAACGTTTGCGTGACTTGAGAGCAAGCGTGAAACGCTTTGATGACCACTTGCTGAAGCCGTAGTCGTTGTCGAGCAACAATTGTACCATTCTTCATTACTTATGCTCCGCAAACTGGGTGCAGCGAGCGAACCAAGGACGGGTACTGATTCCTGCTTGAGGAGACAGCTAAGATAAGGTCAGAAGACGTCGTCGTAGTCGCAGGTGACCTAAATGGAGAGTAGGCGCTAAGAAAGACGGCTACACTGGCCGCGGTGGTTTCAGTTATGGGTCGTGTAACGTCAAAGGCGAGCGAATCCTCGAGTATGCAGAGGCACAGAACCAGGTCATTGTAAATACGAAAATTTCACAAACGCGACTCCCACCTGATCAGCTTTCACAGCGGGGGTACAAGAACACACATTGATTGCGTCCTTGTCTGACATCGCGACCATGAGCTCGTCACAGATGCGAAGATTGTGCCGCATGAGACAGTTGTCCCCCCAACATCGTCCGGTAATCTGTACATTAAAGATCGCAACGCCCAGGGTCAAAAAGGTCGAACGATGCAGTCCCGAGAGAATTAAGTAGTGGCGTCTGAAAGAAAAGGAGGCACCTATAATTTCTCGTACGCGACTTCTCACCGTCACGACAGTCTACGAGGCTCGGAACGGTGCTGCCAAAGCGACAGCCTGGAAGGCGTAAAATTAATAAGCAGCCATGGTTGTGGACAGACAGTGTGAGAGAAATGGTCCGCGAAAAGAACAGGCGCTACCATGCTTTCCTTGGAGACGAGTCAGTTGATAACTGGCAGAAGTACCAGAAGCGAAGGGTGCAGCAAAGAAGGCTGCAGCTGCTGCAACAGCCGCTCGTTCTGAAGAGGTCAGTAGGGAACTGGAATCATGCGATGGGGAACGTTACTCTACCAACTTGCAAATGCCCTCCATCGCCACATCGAAGATATAGAGAAACTCCCTGGAGTCAACGTTGATAGTGGCCCCCTTTTGATGGACCGAGACAAGAAGAGCAAGCCATGGCATGACTTCTTCGAAAATATTTCAAACCTGGAGTATATACAGCCGGCATTTCCCTTTCGTCTTCGCAGTATGCGGTCTCGTTCAGAAGATAACCGTTGGAGAGACGGAAGCGGCTCCAAAGATGAAGTCAGGCTAAGCAAAAGGACCTGACGACGTTGCAGGCGACGCGTGGAAGTCACGGTGCTAATACTCTGCAGAGTGGTTGACGATATTCTCCGATTAAAGACACATGGTACGCTCAAACACATTGAGGGTGTATGAGACTATCAGCCCCCCAGCTGTCGATGTGTCGTGGTCCCCCCCCGCCCAAAACTGCACGGGGTCAGAGTACGGGGCCGTGGGAAAGTCGTAATTCCTTGCTACGCCGCCCGTTTCGCAAACTCACGTTTTTACTAACACCGTCCGCGCGGCGCGGTCGCGTGCAGCTCTCTTGGCTTTTTGCCAAGTCCTGTAATTGCGCTTTGGAATACAAGTACAACGCAATTTCTTTATGCGGATAACATTTTAGGTGCTGCAAAATAAGAACCGAAGATGATGACGAGGGCTAGAACTCAAGAGCAACTGTGGTGCTTCTGCAATATCCCTCAGAGGCCGCGCATTCCCACAGAACAATAAAAACGGACAACATGACAATAAAACATGACAATACAAGCAAAACGCAATTTCCTAACATTTGAGGTATTGCTCATGCTTCAAAGTCCGAATAGAAGGTGATGAAGATGACAAAGGCTAGAAATGAAGAACAACGAATGTAGATGTAAATAAAACAAAATTGAAAAAACTAAGGAAACGCAATAAATTAAAATCGCGTGTGCATTTCTGCGATCCGGCTCGAATCCGGCTCTAATGCTATAGAAATACTTCAAACTAACGAGTGGGACGCTTAGGCCGTTTTTTTTATTTTCATGTTTCGTGGAATGCGCGGCCTCTGAGGGATATTGCAGAAGCACCACAGTTGCTCTTGAGTTCTAGCCCTCGTCATCATCTTCGGTTCTTATTTTGCACCTAAAATGTTATCCGCATAAAGAAATTGCGTTGTACTTGTATTCCAAAGCGCAATTACAGGACTTGGCAAAAAGCCAAGAGAGCTGCACGCGACCGCGCCGACGGTGTTAGTAAAAACGTGAGTTTGCGAAACGGGCGGCGTAGCAAGGAATTACGACTTTCCCACGGCCCCGTACTCTGACCCCGTGCAGTTTTGGGCGGGGGACCACGACACATCGACAGCTGGGGGCTGATAGTCTCATACACCCTCAATGTGTTGAGCGTACCATGTGTCTTTAAGTTGCTGCTGACAAGGGAAGGATACACTCGTCATGGCCATTCAGGATGGGATGTATACTCCTAGAAGATGTAGATGTATACTCCTCCTGCTAAACGATTCCAAGAGAGAGGTTACGGACCTTTTTCTCCCCACTGTGCTTAACCATTGTGGTGGGCCTCCTGCCCATACTTTGTGCTTGTGGTTGAAGAGGCGACTGATGGGGTAGATCGTAATCTAAAACTTGGACCATGTTCAGGCCCCGAAAGGTGACGATCCAGCCGAACGTTAGGCTAGATTGGCTAAATAATCTAAACAATTTCGTATGGCACACTTGAAAACCAACCAGTTACCACCAATACGCTGCAATGCAAGTAAAGTTGGATACTGAAGTTACCATTTTTTGAGAAGGAATGCGAGTTTAGGTGCAACACTACCAGAACAACCTACTAATGACAATATATTGCTCATCTCTGATAAGGAATGTAGGGAAGTACCAAAAAAATGATCTCGAGGCAGACTGTTAAAGGAGAATGCCATACCTCTCACAGACATTCGTAGGAAAAGGCCGAGAGGTGGAATCAGAAGAGGTCGAACAAGTGCTACACTGCGTAACGCATTGCACAAATCACGTTGTATGTCGCTGTTGAGGGCCCATTCTACATCCTGCTTCAGTTCTTTTTCACTATTATAACATGAGAAACATCTCTGGAACACGAATAATAGGAAAAAAACTACTTCTCTTGAGAAGGAGACGTCGAGAGACTCCACATGTGAAATCTGTTCTTCTTCCAAGTGCTTCAGCGATATAGTTGAATAAGAAAGATAGTGTTTGTTGAATGCAATACAATGAATTGGTTTTGACTGAACCTGAAACCTGTTTTAGACCGAGGGAACAATTTCAATTTTAGAAGCATGGTAGAACGGTCAAACCGAGTCGGAAAACATTCCAAAAATCAAGGTGGTTTGGTTCGTCCCGCCACAGGGTACCACGTGGAACTGGAAGCCGAGCTATAATGGAACGAGGGTACAGCATCGTGAAGTGTAAAATGGCGGTAAAGGTACGACCACCCCCCTTCCCCAGCACCTACCTACCAATTTCCCACATTTTCTTCCCATATTTTCCAGTTTCTCCCAAAAAAATTTTCCATCGAGCGCGGAGGGGGGGGGGGATTGTGAAACGAGATTCTTAGATTGTCCCCAACTTTCTACCACTTTTTATGGCATTTTCCGAAAATTTTCTTGCTTTCCTCCGAAATTTCGCTGTCGAGCGGGAGCGGGAGGTGGGGGGGGGTGGAGGGTAAATAGTACTCTGAAACAGGACAAATCACGGAAAATCAACAACTGGGAAATTTTTTTCCCAACGCGGCAAATTTCTCTCAAAGCACATACGACCCTTCTCCCTCCCAACAACGACCAAATACGACCCCTCCTTCCAGCCAAAAAGTACGACCCCATATGTGTTTCACACAGCGATGCTGTACCCTCAATGGAACGGTAATAGCAGAGCGTTCGCTACAGCAGACGCGCACTCGCAATCCGACGAGTATGGCCTTTATGCGATGTAAGGATGGCATCGGGAAGTGTGTGTGTGTGTGTGTGTGTGTGTGTGTGTGTGTGTGTGTGTGTGTGTGTGTGTGTGTGTGTGTGTGTGTGTGTGTGGTGGAGGGTGGGGGAGCACCCAGGCCAATCCAGGAGTCTCACAATTCTTGGGAGACTCGAGCTACAACGCTGAATGTTGGCAACGTTAAGGGGCACTCATACGAGATAGCTAAAGCGCTGCAGCGCAGAAGAATCTATATTCACGCAATGAAGGAGACGAGGTAGCCCGGATGCCAGACGAAAGAGCCGAACACTACAAATAGTGGAGGTGTGATCCCGCCCCAGCGATCCTGTGACCAGATCAGTGGCGTAGTTAGGTCTAACCACCGCTTGATTTGGATCGCCGCCGCTATTGAACAACGGTTATATCACTTCTTTTCTGCATACCCCCCCCCCAAACTGGACATTCCGAGCGATCCAGAAACGATCACATCTGGGCTCTATAAATGAGAAGGCAAAATCGTTGCTTCTGGCGACACAAATGGACACAAGCGCTGCGGAAGGCGACTGCGCTTGTTATGATAGATTTTCGACGGCGATGGTGAGCAAATCTTGAGCTTGAGTGCATGCACTCGTCATTCCAGACCCAAAGTTTCGTAAACTGGATTAAGTCACTTCAATCTCATCAGCTTCTTCTAGCGGGAGTATCAGATAACAAAAAGACTTTGTCCTCATCAGGCATGGTGAATCACAGACGCGTGATGGTGGTGCGCATGAGACGATGTCACACGGTAACGCCCGCCGTCCGCAAGCTTAAGTTACAGAGGCCCGGCGAGACGGTTTTCAAAAAGTTGAGTAATGGCGAGCGGAAGAGCGAGAGGTAGCTGTGATTACGCGCGTTCGATTACTTATGCTTATCATTGTCGTGGAAACCTACAAAGAAGCTATTGAATCGATAACCCACTCCGCGCGCTCGCAACTCTGCACAACGAAGATTGTGTAGTAAAACACTGGAAAGCAGGCCTGGAAGCGGAAGGGCAGCATCAAACCAAGGTCCGCGTGAATGAGAGACTTGACCACATGTTTCTTGGGAACAAACCGTCTGCAGCTGGAGAAAACTCTAGGACCCGGAGAGCAGCATGGAACGATGCGGCTGCTGTGGAAGTCGCTCACTTCAGTGATGTCAGCAGGATACTGGAGACGCGCGACGGTAAGCGGAAACTGTAGCGCCTTGTCAAAACTGTTCGCCGTAAATCGAAAATCTAGAAAATTTTCTCAACAGCAGCGACGACAGTGGCCACCTTATGATAATCCGAAAGAGGATATTGCAGTGATGGAGCGACTGCTTAGATCTCGACAGTAGAGCTCACCCATCCGGGTGACTGAAAGGGAGTATTGCAGTGATTAAACGGTTACTCCGAAACGTCTCGTCAGAAGAGTTCCTCCCTCGAGCTATTCCTCTGTCGCTCCAGTATACGGTCCCGTTTGGAAAATCTCCGTCGAGAAAAACGAACCCACTCTGAAGAAGATGGAGGCAGGCGAAGCAACGGGTCCCGACGATTCGACAGCCGATTTGTGGAAGTCACAGCACCGGTAGGCTCAACGAAGGACGTAAACAGTTGTCACTGTGGTTTCGGTTATAGAACACGTAACGTCAATGGCGAGTGCAACCTGAACTAAGCAGAAGCGCATAACATCATAACCAGGAAGCCAAGAGTGCAGCAAGAAAGGCTGTAGGCTGCTGAAAAAAAACCTGAGCATATAAATACAAATATAGCGAAGGCCCATTTATCGACAGCGTCGACGGCCTAGGCTCGCCACCGCCAGACCAAAGATGTGGAGAAGTTCGTCGGCATCAACGACGAGAAGGGCCGTCTTTTGATGGACCGAAAGAAAGAAGCTGAGGCAATGGCGCCATTACTTCGAGAAAATCTCTATAGTAAATTATATACACCCGTCTATACCTCGTGCCTCACAAAGACATGGTCCGGCTGAAAAACGGAAGTCACGCTGCTGGAATTCGCGGAATGGCTGACGAAATTCTACAACGAGGTCGTTGCAGGGAAGGAGGTGCTGGAAGGGTGGAAAATGAGCACAACCGTTCCAATCCGGAAGAAGAACGGCAGCCCTGCAAACTGCAAAATTATCGTCCAATTCGCTTGCTCTCGCACACCATGAAAATTTTCTGAGCGAATTTTCGACAGTTGTATCCGTGATATCGTTCAGCTCTCCACCAATCGGTGGGACTTCGTAACGGGCTTTGGCACCATCAATGCTACACATGCCAGTGGCCTCTTGCTGGAAAGACATTCTTGACTTGGAGAAGGCATTCTATCGTGTTACGTGTGAAGTTATACGGTACGCCTACGACAGCACGGCGTTCCCGAAGAGCAGATTGAGTGGTGCGGATCTTATATTTCAGCCCAACGAGCCGCGTGCTGATATCAGCAGGCGTTTCGATGGAATTCCCCAGAAGATAGGGGTGCACCAAGATCCTGCGCTTTTCCCGTTCCCATTCGTTGTCGCCATTGATGCCATTCGACAAAACCTCCAGTTATCTCGAGCAACAGGTGGAAGCCTGATCTGAGCGCATGGCGAACTTCGGACACAGAATGAACGTCGAGAAAATGAGTACCTGACAACCGACTTGAATGGGTTCGGTACCTTTAGGGTAAACGGCAGTGAGCCGAGACGTACGACGACATTCAGATATCTGAGATCAGCACTTGCGTCTGGTAGCAGTCTGGACTCGGAAGTGAGTGCGAGTGTCAGTGTGGCTTGGTAAAAGTGGCGCTCGACTGGCGTTCTTTGTGACAAGACGATACCAGGGTGCCTCAGGTCGAAAATATAGAACCGTCGTTCGACCTGTCGCGATATACAGGGGGGGGGGGGCAAAAAAAAGTCATTCCGGCCGAGTCACATATGAGCGAAGTTTTCGCAGCCCAGACAGAGGAAGTGGATATGAGTACCAGGGCGGAAGATACCCAAGATCTTCCTCTATAAGCAGGAGCCGGCTGCCGCCATTCACCTTCATGTACACCAAAATATGAAGTCATCTCC
>MU967048.1:16247-45241 GCA_036418165.1 Cooperia oncophora | reverse complement strand
CGAGTTCTGTACACAGCTTGACGCGTAGCGCTACTACTACTACGACTTTCATACACTTTTTAAAGACAGCTCCCGCGATAAAAGTCTCATGGATAGCTGCTTTCCAATTTTGAAACAGCAGCTGATAAGTAATCTCCCAAAGAAGAAAACAAGCAAGAAGCGTTCTCCAGAACAACATAAACAAAATCGCTCCCTCACAGTCACACCTCCCTGCGGTCTCTGTACAACCACTAGCTCACAAATCTCTCTATCACATCTCGCAGTAGTTGATATCATCCAGTGCAAAAAAAAAGAATACAAAAAGAAAACAAAAAAAACGCAGAGGAAAAACTCTGGGAAGGAAAAAGGAATTTTATCAACACGGTGTCTTAATTTGTGATTACGGTAGCGCACCTTTTGTGCGTCGTGGTTTTGCATCACGAAAATTGCGTCACTCGTGTTTTTCACGCGTTTCACCTCGCGAAATGGGTTGAATTGAATGTATACATTAGGTTGTCCGGAAAGTTCTCAGCGTTTTGTGCACCACTTTTTTGTGCATTCACTGCTGATTAAAAACTCGTTCTGCCTTGCTTCTCAGTAGCACATCCTGTAGAGAATTTCTTGCGCTATCTGATGGTATAATTGCCGTTTCACCATTGCTTGATAAACCTCCTTTTTTCAGGATTTTTTCAAGCATGTGAAAAGAGCACTTTGGACGATTATCCTCTTCGACTATAAAATGGGGCAATCCGCAATCGAAGCAGCTCAACAAATTAACCAGGTGTGGAGGCCCAATAGTGCTAGAGAAAGCACTGTGCGGCAATGGCTCAACAAATTTCGTTCTAGAGATTTCAGCCTTGGAGATGAACCTCATAGCGGTCGACCTAAAGCAATATCTGACGAGGAATTTAGGGGGATTTTGAAGGCTGACCCATCCCAAACAGTTCGAGAGACAGCAGAAGAGCTAGGCCTTAGCAAATCCACTGTTGCAGATGAACTGGAACGCATTGGGAAGGTGAAAAAACTCGAAAATTGGGTGCCCCACAATCGGAGTGATCGGCAGGAATCGGCACGTCTCGAGGTTCCTTCTGCATTGCTTTTGCGCAGCAGAAGCGACCTGTTTTTCGACCGAATTGTGACCTGTGATGAAAAGTGGATAATGTATGATAACAGGAGACGTTCCGGACGGTGGTTGGATTTCGACGAACCACCTAGGTAATTTTTAAAGCCGAAACGTCACGAAAAAAATATTCTGGTCACGGCTTGGTGGTCATCGGCTGGTGTGATCCACTATAACTTTTTATCACCAGGGCAAACCATCACAGCAGAACCCTACTGTGAAGAATTGACGAATTGTACCGAAAATTTTGTCAGATGCAGCTAACACTTATCAAAAGAAAGGGTCCGAGTTCCACTGCATGACAACGCCCGCCACACGTTTCACAAATCCTATACCATTAAATTGAAACCGAATTGGGGTTGAAGTTCTACCTCACACCGCCAGTATTCTCCAGGACCTTCGCCACCGACTATCACCTTTTCTAAACATTTTCAGAATTCCCTTGCCTGGTAAAAGTACTCATCAATCTCACGGACACGGAAAAAGGCCTTAGTGTGATTTCGTGAATTTTCGAGCCACGCCCAAGTTAATTACTTTGAGGGGATTTGCTCCGACTGCTCTCTGTCATCATTGGCAAACTTGTACCTGATTTGAATGGTGCCAATATTGCGATCAAATGCCGACGAGTATTAAAAAAAGTTACGAGGCTCGTTTAAGTGAAACACGACCAACACGCTTGAAGACTTTCAGGACAATACCTCATACCGTCCAATGAGTAAAATTGTAATGAATGAGAGCAGAATCTACCCAAGGGGCCCATTAGCCAATGCCCGCCGCACCAACTACAGAACAAGTGAGGCCGCTGAGGCCCTTCGGAATCAATCTAAAAGTAAACGGCAGGCTCCGACTGAGGAGGAGTTAGAACTAGCACTTGAGCGGCTATAGCAGCCTCGCACGCTCACAAATAGAGTCGCGAAAAGCGTGAAACAGTCTGTCTGTGTAGCTTTGGAGGTAGACTACTTCGCACAGCAAAGGCGACCACGAGCCACTTTGATCGCGGGGGCTGTCTTTAACGCGAACTTTTGTCAAGCGTGGCCACAGTTTGACTGGTAGAGAACAAACGACGCTTGGAGTTGAGCCGCGAATGGGCCAACATGTAAGGGATCTCTTGAACGCTTAACAAAGTGATCGCCTCGTACTAAATTGCTAGCAATGCACGCGTTTGCTTGCGCTTCGCGCTTTTGTGCTACGGCTACAGTCCTAGGATTTTTATTCTAGATAGTCGCGAGCATCCCGATCGTTTTTAGTAATGTGCTTTCCGTGATTTTCTGAATTGCTTTTCTATTTCACTGGTTTTACTTTATTCATCACGTGAGAAAAGTTGTTCATTCGAGTCACTTTGGTCACTAACTTCGCTAGTGAACTGATAGTAATTTCTGGAAGCATTGAGCACTATTTCACCTTGACTGAGAACGTGGGATTTATTCAGTACTCTGATTGCGACCATAACCCATTTTCACTGCCGCCACCTGATTTGTATCAGCGCCGACTTCGAGTTACGACTTTTTTCTTTTCCGAATGAGCTGTCAACTGACATATGGAACGGACATATGGCTTCCATTTTCAGCTCCGACATCGAAAATGGTTGTTCTGCTTGTGATATTCCTCTAGATTAGTTTTGAATGAAAGCATGTAGCAAATTCGATAAGGGGCGGCGCGGAATCGAGGCCAGCGCTAATCCGGGGTCGAGTGGCAGAGAACAAACTTGAAACAGGTTTTGGAATCCCATTTCCGACCGTTTTGACTAGATTATTCTCCTTTGAGCCAACAGTATTAGGAGCACCAGCTAAGATTCTAATGGAATAACATAATGATGTTAATAGTTTGGCAGAGCGAGAGCAGTGACAAGTGCCGTCTTTTTCACGATCTGGGATTCATTCCCGGATCAGTTCCCGCTCGAGCCAACCAGGCTTTTCGTCCAACCTGACTGCCACTAAGAGTCGACTGGGAAGATGTAAACACCTTTCTTTTACATATGCACGAAATCCCTGAGATCGGGTAGGCGTGGCTGCATTCTTCAGTTTAACCTGAAGGTGTCCATGCTTCTGGTGGAATATTTCCATCTTGGCACAACTGCTTTCTTGTCTCTGTCCAACACAAAACAAGATGGCAGTTGTCCCAGAATGGAACATCCCACGAGTAAGCAATTTCGTGCCATGTTCAAATGCCACGCCTACTCTGGCTCACGGATAAGGAGTGCAGGTTGCCCGCATAAACACCCCAAAAGTGACTCCTCGGGGGAATCTTTGCCCGTCAATGTTTTCTGATGCAGCAAAGCTTCACACCGTTCTGCCGACCGTTGTCTTACTTTTCTGCTGTCAGGGTTTTTCCATACAACTTTTTCAATAGGCTGCGGAGCCTTAAAACAAAAGGAGTCCGTATAAAACTGTTGCCGTGCACTGTCGCAATATTGTTCGCCAATCTATCACGCTAACGACTTCAATTCACCTACTGTATTTTCTGAAATAGCTTCTGTATTCGTACTTCGTTTAGGCACAGTTTCCATGCGATAACTAAAATAGCCAAAATATCGGAAGCGCGCGACTTTTGGCTCATTCCAAGTTTTTTTCCCACTTGTGTGGGTATTGTAAGTATATAAGTATGTCAGTAATCATAGTAGTATGAGGAGATGGTTACCATTTATCTGCATTCGCACAAGTTTCAGCTCGCCTTGTCGTCTCTGCGTATCATCAGGTCGAACAGGGATCGGGTTTCCCCGTACAAGAATTCGACCACTCCACCACCACCGTATAACCCCTATAATCACGACCCAAGCACAACGAACCTCCCACCGGCTCCTGTCGACGCCATGTCTGCACCTCGACCATTCACCGTTGGCGCTCCACCAGGGTTACCAGGAGCGGCACCGTTATATTAAAGTTTTTCCGCGGCTGTTATTTGTAAGGCCACTACCTTGTTGAATAAACATTTTTTCGTAGTATTGAATGTCGATTTTGAATACTCATCGTTTTTAAATGGCACCCAAAGATAAGCAGTTGTGGGTAGCCCCGAGTGCTCGCGAAAGGGTTTTGTGATCGTATCGATCGAAAGGACACCTCATCTCAACACGATCACAGATCCTTCACTTCTCCTATCCTCCAAAGCACAGACTGTAAGGCCGCGTTCACAACTATCTACAGCGTCCACCAGCGTTCCGAGCGTCCGGCAGCGGAATTACAGCTATCGATCTAGCGTCTGCCAGCGTCCAGGACTGGATAGTAAGGTGCGTTAAGAGGGTTAGCAGACAGCTGGTACGGTATGGATAGATGGGAGGGTAGCAGGCAGCTGGTACCCTCCTGTCGCGTCATACTCTCTATCAGCAGTCTGCTGCTGGTTCCTTTGCTTGTAATCTAATGATTACTAGACCTCGAGGCGCTGGTGGAGCTAGATCAATATCTACACATTCCTCATCACTGACGCTGTCCACGCGCGGAAGACCGTTGGACGCTATTGGTCGCTGGTGGACGCTCCCGCAAAGAATGAACGATATGACAGATTCAGGTTTCTCTACACAGAATAGAACGTTCTCAAATAGATTTTTACTTCACAAAAAACTGCGAAATGACAACGTGCGAACGTGAAGTGGCGCCACTCAGGTCGACAAATCAACGTCATCACAAATAACCGTGACTAGAGAGAGTAGTAGATTGAAGATGGTATCCTTGTTGGACAATGCCAACAACAAGTATACAACAATACATTTAGAAACAAAGTGCTAGGTCCCTAAAAAAGCCAGTAGAATACACTACACTGAAAGTACAGTAAGAGCGCTCGCAAGACCAACACTAAATACTGTAAAAAAGGAGGCACACACAACAGCGGGAGTTCTAGAAATATGCATCACAAAATCGTTGTACGACTATTTTGTATCACGAAAAATTAAATGACTTGGAGGAAACGTGTATGCATGAGGAGTGAAAAAATACAAAACTTTACAAGCAATACAATTATTTAAAATATATAATATTTGCACCACGAAACTTCTACTTTACTATTGTACACAAGCAAAACAAATTTCGAGTCGAGATAATGAGTGAACATTATGACCCGAGATACAACACTATCGAATACATTGAAGCAAGCATCCATAGGGAATGTATAGAAGGTTGGTGGTCTTTGGTTTCAGAACTCAGCGAACATCTATTCGCAAAGCGGTCTGGAAGCAGGAAATTGAACGATTACTTTCACGAAAAAAGAAACTACAGACAGATTACGTGTACGCCTATGTATACATAAGGCAACGACTTCGCGACGTTGCACTGTAACGCGCGTCGAAGCGCTACAGTTACAACCGCGCTCCGATGGTACCGTACCCTAGCCGCTATTCACCTGCTTTCCTTTGATATTCAATCCTTTCCTCTCTTGTTTTTCATTTCTAGACACCACCCAACTACCGCTACCTCAATCTTGGAAAGCCGGCCGTTTTATCAATTTTTTTTTCTACAAGGGCAGATTCTGCCGAAAATTTGTATCTGGGGAATAGTTCCAACATATTTGAACAGAAATAGGGAGCGCTCTATAATGCAAATAATTCGAATGAGCGCAAGCGGGACCACTCTTCAGCAAAGCAAACACGGCGTAAAACTGCTAATATCGTGCATACCGCACGTCGCTGCGAACGAGATGTGTAGCTGTGATTAGACGAGTGGCGTGTGACGCATTACGTGCCTGTGGGCCGCTATTCTATTAGATTTCCGGAGAGTTCTCAGCGTTTTGAGAGTTTCACTTTAAACTACCATAACTTTCTTAATACTCATCGGATTTAATCGAAATAAGCATCATTCGAATTAGCACACTTTTGCCAATGTACACTAGTCGACAAATCCCGTAAAAGAAAATACTGGGTGGTCGAGAATCCATGGAATCCACGAGGGCTTTTTTTACCTGGTCCTGATTGATGAAGTATTTTCCAGCAAAAAAGTTCTGAAAATGTTTGCAAAGGTGATATTCAGTTGGAGAAGGTCTGGAGAATATGGCGGGTGAGGTAGAACTTCTCATCCAATTTATGGATAGTGATTTGTGAAACGTGCGGATGGGCATTGTCATGCAAAAAAATGGGACCTTTCTGTTGACAAGTGCTGACTGCAGCTGACGCAATTTTCGTGAATTTCGTCGAATTCTTCACAGTAGGACTCTGCTGTAATGGTTTGGCCTGGTGACAAAAAGTTATAATGGATCACACCAGCCGATGACCACCACACTGTGACCATATTCTTTTTTTCGTGAGGATTCGCCTTTGGAAATTGCCTCGGTGATTCGTCGGCATCCAACCACTGTCCGAAACGTCTCCTGTTATCATACATGATCTCCTTTTTATCACAGGCAATTCGGTCCAACGGGTCGTTTCTGTGGCGCAAAAGCAGTGAAGAAGAAACCTCGAGAAGTGCCAATTTCTGCCGTTCACACAAATGTGCGGGCACCCACTTGTCCAGTTTTTTCACCTTCCCAATGCGAAACCTTCCGCAACATGCAAGACCATTCGCAACGTGGTTTTGCCAGCGCCTAGCTCTTCCGCAATCTCTTGAACTGTTTGGGATGGGTCAGCCTCTTCAAACGCCTTCAAATCCTCGTCAGGTATTGCTTTTGGTCGACCGCTACGAGATTCATCTTCCAGGCTGAAATCTCCAGAACGAAATTTGTCGAACCATTGCCGCACGGTGCTTTAACACTATTGGGCCCCCCACACCTGGTTAACCTGTCGATCTCGATTGCGGATTGACCCGATTTGTAGTTGAAGAAAAATAACGTCTCAAGTTGCTCTTTTGACATGCTTCAAAAAGTCTTGGGAAAAGGAGGTTCCTCAAGCAACGGTGAAACGGCAATTATCCATCGAATAGCGCAAAAAATTCTCTTTAGAATGTACTGCTGAGACGCAAGGGAGAATGAGTTTTTAATTTGCAATGAATGTACAAAAAATAGTACACAAAACGCTGAGAACTTTCCAGACAACCTATTAGGTCATCCCATTCAAAAGTGCCGACGGTTTTATTCGAATAAAACAAAGAGGAGAATAGATGAAAAAGTAATATTTTAGCTCCAGGTTGAATAAATCCCTCCTTTATTAGTGACCAGCTCCCAATGCCCCGAATGCCTTTGGACCTCTGGTACTTTAGATTTTTCAACAAATGTGGGTAAATTGCTGTTAATGGCAATTTCGGCGAATGACAAAACATTGTAGCGTTTGTCGGAGAGTACTCTCGACTGAATAGAAGCTGAAATCGCACGGCTCTATGATGGGCGAATGAGGCGATTGAACCCAGATCTCAGTATTGTTTGTGTCCCAGCACTGGCCCACAATACAGTTACAGGGGTCTGGCACAATGACGAGCGAAGGTGACGTTCTTGTAGTTGTCCATTTGTCGATCTGATTGCCGAGGAAGAGGCAATATACACCGACAGCGACAATTCTATTTTCTGTATAAAGCCGCCCGAAAGCCACAGTGTGGGAATCCTTCGCTATGATGATCATCCACTTGTGCCCAAGTAACCCCTCATGGCAGAACTCGGGCGGCTTCTCATCTGCATTCATACAAAATTGATGATTGTAACTTTTGACTCGAGGTCCACGACCACCCATATTTCGTCAGGGCCGGGGCGCGTTTTCACAGTCGTGAATGACATCTCCTACTGGGAACATTACTGCTAGAGGCATAGAAGTAGAGGCATAGAGGTACTGCGTTCGTGCTTCTATAAGAAAATTAGGTACCCATGCGCACACGCTCTTGACCATCCGCAGTTTATCGGACATAACTCGTGCAGCAGTTGCAGCAGGGATGTCAGTCTCGCGGGGAAAGTCAACAAAGGTTCAGGCTCTGGGATCAGACATTCAGCGCTCGACTGCATCCACCCTTTTTTCTTGTGCAGGATGAAAATTATGGGACCATCCAAGACAACAATTTTTTTCCTTTCTCTTCTTCGGGGTCCTTAATTAAACCTTCCACCTTGTATATCGAGAACACCATTACACACAACTACTGGTCCGGCGCCGGTCTAATTTGAGCAGCGCACTTTCCTCTGACGCCTGATTTGAACATCCGGCGCTGGTTTTCACCACTCAGGCTTCAATTTCTCCAGAACCTCTGTGGGTAGGTTCGCCAAATTTCACAGATACATAGCTTGAGGTACCAGCTTTCAAAGGGTATAGTAGCCTGCTCTATTCCCTTTGCTTTTCTGCCGTTCCCCTATATGTATCGGCAGTTTTGAATGGGATGACCCAATAATATAATGCTACTCAAGAACAATCCAGTAATAATGACCTTCGTCACAATAATGACCTAATGTGGTAACATCTAAAGCTAAGCAACTGCCCACCCGCAAATGGAAATTATAACTGCAGGTGATTCTACAGTGCCCGTCACTTCGATTTTGGCTAGAAGCATCTTACGCAAATCTTGACCAGAATATACTCCAGTTTGCTGCGAATGAAGGGGTGTATCAGGCAGTATGAGTGTGCCACGGCGCTAAACCCGTTCTTTACCAGTTGTTGAAGCGAGTATGCGACAACAGTTGGTTGAAGACGAGTGATACGAATGATATGATAAAGTCTTGTCACTAGCTCGTTTTAACAGCTGGCAGAGAACGGGTGATACCGCGCCAAACTCATCCCGCCTGACACGTCCCTTCGTCCGCAGCCAACTAGACTATAACTCTTATGGGTGAATTAATTGTGAAACCTTGTCCAGTGTAAGACTGGAATTCAGGGGAGCAAGTATTTATTTCTTTAACAAGGCAACCATAATGAGGTGTGTGCATCTTGTGAGGTGTGGGCATCTTGACCCCTTCTTCTTCTTCAACGTTTGTCCAGCTCTGCATCAGGGTCCGCTCATCTTATTTTGTCACGCCACTTCTCCCGATTGAACGCTTCATTGGGATGGGTGCCAACTACCTTTAATCCGCATGCAACGTGTCTGACCAGCCCTGCTTGGGACGTCCTTTAGGCCCTTCAGGCCTCTTTCCGGGGACCTCGAGCTCAAGACCAATCCTACGGACGGTGTCACAATTCGCGCGAAGAACACGAGCATACCACTGAAGGAGAGCTTCGCGCATTCTCTAGGCCACAGGAGCTACACCGAATCTCTTACTTAAAGACACATGGTACGCTCAAACACACTTGAGGTGTAATGAGACTAAACAGCCCCCCAGCTGGTCGATGTATCGTGGTCCCCCCGCTCAAACATGCCCAGGAATGGAGATACAGGACCGTGGGAAGGCTTATTCCTTGCTACTCCGCCCAAAATTCACCGCGCGCGAGTTGCAATTTCGTCGCGCGCGGCGCGTGAATTTTGGGCGGAGTAGCAAGGAATAAGCCTTTCCCACACGGTCCTGTATCTCCATTCCTGGGCATGTTTGAGCGGGGGACCACGACACATCGACAGCTGGGGGGCTGTTAGTCTCATACACCCTCAATGTGTTTGAGCCGTACCATGTGTCTTTAACATTGCGTATGCGATCCATACGCGTGACACCGGCGGTCCATCGCAACATTTTCAACATCTTCATCTCCAACTACTCCTAGGCGCGCCTCAACTTCTTTGGTCGTAAGCCAGCATTCAGCGCCGTATATCGCGATTGGTCGAACGACGGTTCTATAGATCTCGATTTGAGGCGATCTGGTATCGTCTTGTCGCAGAGAAAGCCACTCATATAGCGCCACTCAGACCAAGCTCCAGTCACGCGTGCGCTTACTTCTGAGTCGAGACTACCGTCAGACGTGATTGTTGATCCGAGGTATTTGAACGTTCTCGTTCGCGTGAGCACCCTGCCGGTGACCCTGAGGGAACCAGACTCGTCCAGGCCAGTCGTCAGGTACTCGGTTTTCTTGACGTTCAATCTGAGCCCGAAGTTTGTTAACTTCAGTCCAAACTTGCACTTGTTCCGAGACCATTCTTATCAGGCGAGCATCACATCGTCAGTGTAGAGAAGCATCCAAGGAGCCGGCTTCCAAAGGTCCCGTGAAATAATGTTTATGACGACAACGAAGAGCAGCGGGGAAAGCGCTGAGCCTTGGTGCACCTCAGCTGTGATGGGCAACCCCATCGAAATGCCTGCTGGACTTCGCACTCGACTCGTCTGGTACGGGCACGCCGTGCTGGCGTAAGGCATACCAGATAACTTCACGTGGGACACGGTCGAATGCCTTCTCCAGATCAAGGAAGGCTAGGCGGTCATGCTTCTTTTTCTCACGATGTTTCTCTAGCAAGAGGCGAGCGGCTATGGCGTCGATGGTGCTAAGCCAGTCGCGAAGCCAAAGTGGTTGGTAGGGAGCTGGACGATATCACCAAGACGCTTATCAATTTGCTCTAAAATTTTCATGCTGTGCGAGAACAAGCGAATTGGACGGTTTGAGCAGTCTGCAGAACTGCCTTTTTTCTTTAAGATCGGTACCGTCGTGCTCTCTTGCCATACTTCGGGCATTTTCTTCTCTGCAACGATCTGATTGAAAAACATTGTCAACCATTCGCATGCCAGCAGTGTGACTTCCTTATTTCGACCGCCACATCGTCAGGGCCGGTTGCCTTGCCTGGCTTCATCTTCTTGAGAGCCGCCTCCGTTTCCTTCACGGTTATCTTCTGAACGGGACCGTATGTTGGTAAGGCGCAGGGGATGGCCGGGTGTTCCTATTCCACTGTAGAAATTCCTCCAAAGTAGTCACGTCATCGCACCTTTGTTCAGTCCGTCAGCACCTTTGTTCAGTCCATCAGAAGGCGGCCTCTCTTCGTTGATGCCAAAGAATTTCTCTACATCTTCGGTCTGACGGTGACGAGCCTTGGCAAGTCGGTAGGTGTGAAATTCGCCATCGCGCTTCCCGTTTCTTGCTGATATCTTCGAAGTGAGCGGCTTTTGTAGCAGCCACAGCCTTCTTTGCCGTACTTCTCGCCTCCTGATATTTCCGCCAGTTGCCAGCTTGCTTGTCTTCGAGGAACAAGTGACAGCGCTTCTTCTTCTCGTGTTTACCCTGACGTCATCTGTTCACAACCATGCGTGCCTTTCAATTCTACGCCTTCCAGGTTTCGTTGTGCCAAGTTTAGAGCGAGCGGGTTGGCAGCATTCTTCCACGTAGCGTCGACAGATGTGACGGTTGGTAATCGAATGCGAGAGATCACAGCTGCCTCCTTTTCCTTAAGATGCCACCATCTGATCCTCTCGGGCACATCGCTGTATTTATTTCGACCTGGGCAGCGTTACCTTAAGCGTACAGATAAGCGGGCGATGTTGTGAGGCTACTGTCTCATACGGTCTTCACGTCTGTGACAAATCCTTGATCGCGGTGCCTGACAAGAACAAAGTCTGTTTGTTTTGGCGCTCCCGCTGTAGAAGGTTATCAAAGATGCGTTCGCCATCGGCGTTACGTGTTCCATAACGAAACCACCATGACAGCTGTAACCGTCTTCCGTTGCGCCCACGTGCCCGCTAAGGTCACCAGCGACAATTATGACGTCCTCTGATACTACCTCAGCTGTCTTCTCCTCCAGCAGAGACCAAAACTCATCCTTTGATTGTTCAGCGCATCCCGTTTGTGGAGCATATGCAGAGAAGAAGTGGTACAGTCGCTGCTCGATAGCAAGAACAATCTTCAGCAAACGGTCCTCGAAACGTTTCACGCTAGCTATCGATTCACGGGAACGTCGTGAGACGATTATGGCCACACCGTTAGAGGTTCTTGGGCGGAGGGAAAAACTCACCCATGCGCGTATGCGGCGCCGTTTCTTGACGGCGCCGCGGCGGCAGGGTGGGCGAAGGGTGATCGCTTGCGCCTCCGCCACTGTGCTTCAATCAGAAGCCCTTTTATGCCCCATTATGTGGAAGGAGGATGAGAGAAAAGAGGACTGAACAAGAGAACGCTCATAGGTGAGTTAGTGGTAATGGTGAGCAGAGAATACAGAAAAGTCGAGAATCAGAGCGTATTATTTACAGCAGAACTGACGAATGGAAGTGACGTTATAGCGTTACGAGGTCACAAACAACTGTTGGCAATTTGCAAAACCTCAGCTTGAACTTTCGTGTAAAAGCCGTTCCCACAACCGAAAGGAACAATGCCGCCAATTTTGCTATTCACTGAAGTAATTCGGTAGTCGACTTTCCTGTGATCTCTTACCACTACCACTAACTCACATATGCACCCACTATCTGTTCAATTCCCTTCCTCTCTCTACTTTTCCCTCCTCTTCCTTCTACATAAAAGGGGCTGCTGGATTGGAGCACAGCGCCGGAGACGCGGGCCATCGCCTTTCGCTCCGCCCTGCCGCCGCGGCGCCGTGAAGAAACTGCGCCGCATACGCGCACGGGTTTGTACACGGAGCCGAGGTTCTTGGCTTGCCACAAAGAATGGCTTTGAAAAACCGACCAAGGTCTCTCGACTTGCAACTGGACCATCTTGTTTCCTGCACTGCCAGATCTACTCGTCTGCGCTCCAGTGCCTCTGCTAATTCACATGAACGTCCAGTCAAGGTTCCAACGTTTAACGTTGCAATACGGACTCTAGCTAACCTGCCAGAATTTTGGACTAGCCTGGTCGCCCCCCGATGCAGTCCTTGCATCGAGGACCCTCACATACTTTCCACACTCGCCGGGCCACACGAGTGCGCGTCGGCTCCCGCGGACGCCGCAGCATTATCTCGGGATTCATGTGGCATTGTTAAACATTGTGATGCGACATGGTGTGTTCGTAAGTCGGCCTGTCACAAAGGCCAGTCACCTGCATTCGGATGTCTGCGTTTTGCAGCTCGCAGAGACGATCTCCCAGTGGCACCGTGTGGAGGAGCAGACCTCATCACCCATCTTGATCAAATTTACCTATTATTTATTTAATTATTTAATATTGCACTCAAGGTGTTCCTTTACAAAAAGAAACGGTCGGTTAGAATACACATTGGAAAAAGCGTAAAAGTTACTCGCCATCATAACTCCAAACCACGTGCCCTCATCATTCTGAAGTTAAAAAGAATATAGCAGGGAAGGATGTCGCCACAACCATGTTAAACCAGTCATACAGATGAGGACATTTTTTAACAGTGGTCAACACAATACTGATGTTGAGTTATTTGAGCGAGCGTGATAACATTTGATGAAAGGTCAGTCCGGGCAACACAACTAACCGTGGTTACGAGCCCCAGGCTAAGACCCAGGCCCAAGTAACCAGATGGATAAACGAACCGGCGCTGATCTTCATCAACCAAACTGAGTATAAAACCGATTTTAATTACCCTTCAACTTTACCTCTAGCGCACACCTTTAGTACTTCTAAAGTCGGCTCGAAAGAATTTTAAACAGCTTAATCTTGCTCGCTTCTGATATCTAATCGGAATTCTCAAATAATTAAGGCGAAGCACTGCAAATTACAGGAGAGGTGGGAGGCCCTGAACTCTGTCATTCCAACAAGTAAGTTGATAAACCTTCTTGCACCTGTCTTGCAGTTCATAAAAACCATCAAACATCAAACAAGATTAGGAAATACTCACAATCCTATGGACCCGTCTCTTGGTGGAATGATCGGTGGACGTGGGGGAGGTGGAGCGTGAGTCATGGGCACAGCGTCCGCGAGAGATAAACTGGAGAACGCCGAACTGCCGCCCGTACTGTAACCATTTCATTGAATACCACCGAGTAAAGAATGCAGAACAAAGAGACCTGACTTCAAACTCTGCACTCACCTTATTCCACTGCTCTCCGGTGTATTGGCATTCGTAAGGTTAAGAGTTATGGGCCGTTCCGGTTTGCGCTAAATTGGAAACAAATAGAAAGGTTCGAATGATTGCTGGGAAACCTCTAAACAAGAAAACTCACAGGGCAGTGGATATAGTGATCATTTTGTACAGTAGCACCAGAATGGGGAGGGGCGATGACGTTACCGGAGGAGGCGACGCTATTCTTCGGTGTCATCGTTAAGTATGGCACATTGTTGACGACTTCAACATGAGGTGCAGGGCAAGCAATGTAGGGATCAGTAGACGGGGCAGGAATTCGAGTGTCTAATATACTATATGGTTCTTCGTAAGAGGACGTCGATGGAGGAATAGCCATATGGAGATTCGGCTAAAATATCAAATGAAGAAATGAATCCAGTCAAATAACGGGAACCTACATGGAAAGTGAGTATCACGTACCTGTGACGGAACATGAAGTGGCGATCGTGGAGCATGCCCATTATGAAACGCGTTTTGTCGAGAAATGCCCTTCTCGTCCGATGGAGTGCGACGATGATGGTGCTTCAGAGGAATAGGTGGCGGACCTAAATGTTCGCAGTGATCCCTCTTACAGGCACAATTCGCGGTGAGATAGAGAGAAGAACGCTGGTATCGGATTGGATATGGAAAGTATACGTGCCAGCTGACTTGCTCGGGGAAAAAGCAAAGGAAATGGTTGAAAACGCTCAAAATCAAGCTTTCCCTGTGCAGAGCGAGAGAAAAAAATATGTGGTTTTCAAGCGACAGGCCAGACAAGAGCGGCGACAGAGCACGCAAACGATTCAGAAAACCGACAAGATATCCATCAGTGAGGGCCGAATCACTCACTACCTTTTTGAGGAGTCACTCATACGATCTTGTGCCTTATCCCCCTATCTTATAACTTTCTAACGCCAAATTTTGTACGGGGTTGTTCGCTGCGGTCTCCCGTTCGAAGAGTTCAGATACTTATCGCTGATCGAGGGCCGTGCCTTTAATTTTAAATCACGAATTATCACAAGAACGTTAAGTAGCTGCAAACTTACAATAAGTGCTCTCCGGTGTAGTGGGAATCACATCATCAATGCCGATTTCTCGTCTGGGAGAACGTCCGGATTGATCGTGCAACATTCCGACTCCTAGTCCTTCCGAACCACTTTGTTGAAGCATCGAGGGTTTGACGTATCTTCTGTAAAGCTTGAGCATAACGTCAGCACTCAATTGCACGGAAACTATCAGCGCTGGCCAGCCCGGTTGGTAGTGAAATTCCGCCACAGTTTTTCAAACTCAATACACCTGCCCATATCTGAACAGGTGTTATTATAATGTGAGCAGTAATAAGCAAAGTCTTTCTATCAGTTCCACTCACTCATCTGCTATTTCTCTTTCCTTTGCTGTATAGACAAAAATTCTAAATCCCATTCAACACTAGCTCTCGAACCCCTCTTTCGAAACTTTTTCTTCTAACATCCTTGCTCGAGCATGAGGGTAGCCGAGGGCAAAATAAAGGAGCTGCATAAGGACAATGCACCCAATCACCAGGCGAGCTTAGATGGCGACAATGCTTCCAAGAGGGAGCCTACTGTTCTGAAGGCGAAGTGACGTCTGGATGTATTTGTGAACACAGTGAACAACGGCCCATGAAGTTTTCAGATAAAGAAGCTGTTTCACGGTCAATCCTTGTATAAAACAGCTGCAAGATCTAAATAAATCGTCGAGCGCAAGGAAAAGTTTGTCTGCAGTTTGCCTTCAATATGACAGTGTAGCCAAACCATTCTAAAAAGGTCGAGGCAAATCTCATGCAGTAGAGCTGAATGGCTCTCCCTTTGCGTTGGTGTAGCCCAGACAGTGCTCGCTCCAGCTGCTGGTTGTCTTCCATGCTAGCCTGTTACACAGACGAGGGAAGCTTGACGACCCAAGCCCAAGTCAAAGTTGATACGATGTCTCTGCGCCGCACCAGCCTGCACTGTGAAGCGATGGCATCATAAGCCGCTCAACAACATGTCAGACCACGCAGCAATGCTGTATAGTTTAGATATTATACGTCTCTTCATCTTCAGAAAAAGAGAACCTAATTCCAAATAATATGGCGAGAATTCCCCGTCAACCGAATAAGTTCTGAGTCTATGCAAAGGTGAGGATGCAGAGTTTACTTTTCATTCAACTAAACTCTTGAACAAAACAACACTCACGTTGTTTGTTGTGTGTATTGAATGTCGTGACGCTTGTTCGTTCTATCAGTCGGCGTATTCCGTCCCACTCTGAAATCACAACAAATCAAACTATTACACTTGGTCAACTGACACAAAATATAATTACTGACACTGAAATTAACACTTTGTTCAAATATATCGATTCAAAGGAACCTACTTTGAAGGGGACACCAGTTTTGTATAATCATCTGTACCAGAAGCTGAAGATCGATGACGAGGGGATAAGTGCTAAAAATAATTCGATGTAAGTAACACATACAAAACTATTCGCTATATTCCTGTGAGGCAGCGTTCAGTGTTCGCGATGACGCGCGTCGACGTCTTTTACGCACTATGTTGCGCATCAACGCGCTAAAATTGCAGCAGCGCTCCTTCCCTATAGGCGCGACGCGGCCGCAGACGGGAATAGATTGGTGCCGATTGTGTATTGAGAGAATATGGGAAACTGGAGGATACGCGCTGCCCAAATCGCGCAGCCCTGAAAACGATCGGTATCAATCGGCAGTAGCCGCTAGCGCGAGCTGATATACTGCAGCCTGCGGGTACGTTCGCGTATGTAGCGCTGTAGCAACTGTAGCGTGTTACAGCACGTCGTTGCCACATCGACCCGCGCCCATCGCAAAGTCTGAGCGCTTCCAACGATGCAAAATACGGAAAACAAACAACAACCTCAGAAAAAAAAAATGAAAGTTTACAAGCTAGTTAACATCAACGGACCTCATAGTTGCTTGGAGTGGCTCTTCCTTGATGAGGTGGGGCCAAGGGATTGGTCGGCACAGGTGACAAACGAGCGGATGGCGATCCCTCATCAGAATCGATTGAATGGTTACCACGGCGGAACTGAGAACAATGAGCAATAGATTGAATAGATAGCGTCTGTTCACTACATAAAACTATCATTTTGCTCTTTTTAAATAAATCTTAGATCTTAAGGCAAGAATCGTAACGTTACCTGTGCCGTGTTAGTGAGGTCAATTGTTACAAGACCATTATTAAGCACAGAACTCAAGTTTAGCAGCGACAAATGATTGATCAATAAGGTCTACAACCCCGTTTTGGGTTGATCGGGTTTAATCACAAAGCACCCTTGAACCAAACATGGGAATCGAAACAATTCAGCTTTCTAGGCACAAGTTTAGATGCTTTACATCTTAATAGGAGCCTTATGGATTCACCATACGATACTGATGCTTGGTGGTTTGCTATTCGTTTCAATTCAATTCAGCTTTTATAGAACAAATACAGCGCAGAGTGAAAAGCGAAGTAGTGAAGTATATCCTTTGACTCACTTACCACATGAAACTTCGAGAACCATTTCTTCATTTTACTTGAGTCTTCATGTGTGCCTTCGCTACGTCGCCCAGATTGACCCACTCGTCCCGCTGGGAGATGGTGAGGGCGATTTTCAGCTGAAATACGATGAAATATATAAGGATACGTCAGAAGCACAGAAGTAGGTGAAAAGTTAATGTTCCACAAAAAACCATCCCCTCTGCGGCACAGCACAGCAAAATCAAACTACGTTTGCTCACATAAGAAGTTCGAAGTGGCCTTCCACGATAAAATCCATACATCAGACGATCCTTCATACGCTGATCTTGAAACTGGCCGGGCATTTCTCCTGACGGAGTGATGAAAATTTCCCTCCTTCATGCTGGACAAACGGAAACTACCATCTGTCAGGGGTGAAAATAACTGCAGCCCCCGGAGGCACGGTGCAGTGGAAAGGAGTTTGCCTCACAGGTAAGAAGTCGTAGGATCGATTCCTTGTTTCGCTAGAAGTTCTGCGGGAAATTTGTCCAAAAAGGTTTTAACACTGCCAGTACATTATTCGTCTTCACTTAATCCGAAATGTGCCCATCCAAACGGTTACTAGGCTGTCGTCAAAAGATAAACGACAAGTGAAAAAAGGAAAATGATGCGAGTGTGCATCAAGGCAGCTGATATACCCAAGTTTGGGAGTTTCGGCAAGTCCTTATGACCCAAACGTGGTGAAGGGCTTCTCAGCCGGCTGATACAGGGTTTTGCCGAAGACTGAAGCACTGCTTTTGGAGAGGTTTGTTCAGTTGGGGATTACTTTTGTCACTTTCTAAAAAGGTGCTCCGCTCATTGTGCCACCCACATAACACGACTTTCTTTCGTTTCTACTTCTTTAAGTTGTTGTTTTCTTCTTTGCTTTTGACGCTATGTTCTTGTCAAATCCACCACTACTTTACCTTTACGTGGTTACACGAGTCCTGTACGGGCGTATTTAATAAACAAAGTAATAAATGTTGGAAAGACCGTGCTGTCAACACCAATATTCGCTCCCCACCCACGTAAAAAGACTTGCCGCGACAGCACGTAGCACGCTGTGCCCATAGCATATTGCACAATCACAAAATTAAAAAGAAGGGGACATCCTCAAAACTTGAAGAAAACAAAACTTGCACAACGAACAAACCGTCAGGATCATAAACGGGCGGCACAATCCGGTCGATGTCGTCATGTTGTAAAGCAGGTCGCTTCTTGCGGATAGCATCCTTTCGTTGCAATGTTCCGCATTTCTTTCCGAAATTATCCTCAATTTCGTTCAAGTTCGGATAACTGATGGAGAGGTTCGGTTTTTTTTTTTTACGTTCGATGAACATCCAGGCGTTCTTTCTCTCTACGCGGCAATGTTCCAAATCCATTGCTCGATGCCGGCTTGGTCAGCCCGTTAGACGATTGTCGATCGACTACAACGATAACAGTTCCAAGCGACAACCACCACATCACACATACAATAGGTGTATCATAAACCGATTAAAACAAACGGCACACTCATCTCTGCGATGTAAAAAGGTCCACAGCTGCAGAGCGAGCCGGTTTCTCCGCTCGAAATTGCACGGGAAAGGGGCTGGAGGATGCACCCGGGTGCCGTTAGTGAATCTGCCCGCGCTGTCGCACTGCTAGTCACACGCTTAACCATAGCCAAACGCACCACGTATCTATTTCTCAATTGTATTAGGTCATCCCATTCAAAAGTGCCGTGACATATAGAGGAACGGCAGAAAATCAAAGGGGATAGGGAAGCGGGTTACTATACCATTTGGAGGCTAGTACCTTCAGCTGTGTATCTGTAAAATTTGGCGAACCTACCCACAGAGGAAGTTCTCGAGCAATTGAAAAGAAGCCCGAGTGGTGAAAAATAGCGCCCGATTTTCAAAGCAGACGTCATAACACGGAAGTACGCTGCTCAAATTCGACCGGCCCAGGACCAGTAGTTGTGTGTAATGGTGTTCTCAAAATACAAGGTGAAAGGTTTGGTTCAGGAGCTCGAAGAAGAAAGAAAGGAAAAAAATTTTTGTTGTGGATGATCCCATAATGTTCATCGTGCACAAGAAAAAAGGGTGGATGAAGTCAAGCGCTGAATGCCCGATCCCGGAGCCTGGACCTTGTCGAGCTTCCCGCAAGTCTGACATCCCAGGTGCAACTGCTGCCCGAGTTATGACCTGTACACTGAGTATGGTCAAGAGGGTGTGCGCACGGATACCAAGTTTTCTTATAGAAGCACGAACGCAGAAACGATTCTATACCTCTACAGTAATGCTCTCAGCATGAGATGTCATTCACGACTGTGAAAACGCGCCCCGGCCCTGACGAAATATGGGTGGTCGTGGACCTCGAGTCAAAAGTTACAATCGTCAATTTTGTATGAATGCAGATGAGAAGCCGCCCGAGTTCTACCATGAGGGGTTACTTTGGCACAAGTGGATGATGATCATAGCGAAGGATTCCCACTGTGACTTCCAGGTATATAGAGAATAAAATCGTCGCTGTCGGTGTATATTGCCTGTGCCTCGCCAATCAGATCGACAAATGGATAATACTGCACAACTACAAGATGGCGACCGATGCTCGTCATAGTGCCAAACCCCGAGTAACTGTATACAGGGCAGTACTAGGACATAAACAACACTGAGACCTGGGTTCAATCGACCCATTCGCCCGATATAAAAGCCGAGCGGTTCCAATTGTTCTCGTCAGTCAAGAGTACTCTCCGACGGCAAGCGCTGCAATGTTTTGTCAATCGCCGAAATTGGCATCAACAGCAATTTACTCGCACTTGTTGAAAAATCGAAGGTACCAGGGGTCCAAAGGCTTTCGGGGCACTGGCAGCGGGTCATTTTGGTGAAGGAGGGATTTACTTAACTTGGAGCCAAAATATTACTCTTTTATCTATTCTTCTCTTTGTTTTATTCGAAAAAAACCAACGGCACTTTTGAATGGGATGACCTAATAGTTGTTCTCTAACGCTGAGTGCACGTTTCGCTGCGAAATCTTGGTATCGACGCAAGTGCTGAATCTTGAGGACAGCCCCAGGGACGGAGTCTCAAATAACACCCCGGTATCATATCCCTTCACCCACATTTCTGCGAGCTCTCAAGTGCCGGAGGAGTGACACTTGTTCGGGTACCTACCCATTATTCTCGCATATGACAATGACGTCCTCGAAGCGAGTGCACAGTTTGTCTTCAAACACATTCTAACCACTACAATAACAGAAGTTTCGATGATTTAGAGAAATCGAACTCACACATGATCACTTTGAGATCAGTTTTGCTCGACGTTGGTTGTTGAATTGACATCAAATGACGGCATTCTGGATGAAAGGAACCATACACACACCACCAACACAACACAAAACTTCCATGAAAAACGCTCGAAAAACGATTGCAGTCACACGAATAACAGCCATAACTTTTAGATTACATGCTTTTACAAGGTTCGATCTGCGCGCCAGCTAGAGATGTTCACTGCATTCTAGGCAATGGGACGATTGCTGGGGTGGGAGGATGTGGCCGAGGTCATTGATAGAAGGGCTAACATTGAGTGGTGGCCGAAAGTCCTCTCGCAGCAATTCCACAACTGACGCTGCCACAACCGCCCGCCTCCAGCAACCGTGCCCACTACTTCAGAAGCGGCGTAGAAGTTTTCAAAAAAAGACAACGTTTGCACGATATATGGATATTCGCAGCCTCGAATTTAGCCACATCAACTCCTTGACTAGATGCAACGACAACTTCAGTTTCAAATGGTATCGAATTACTATTTCCATTACTGGAAACTTCAATCATAGAGGAGGCCGTAAACCGGATCATCTACAGTGAGCATAAGGGTGACTGGGTTATCGGAGCATTGAACCTTTGGAAAGTTCCTACGCAAACACTTTTTCTTTTCATGACATGTTCACTTGTAACTTTTTCACTAGTACGCTCACGAAAATGAGATTCCAACTCCTCTCATCTTGAAACCTCGGCATCGTCGACGATGTTTTGTTCTTCTGTTTTTGCCAACGAGGTTTGTAGGTGAAAATCCTTTATTCGGCCAACGCTTCGACCAGTTCGTCGTCATTAAAGGCCGTCTTACACCACAAGAGTGTAGCGAAGAGCTGCGCTCGGTTAGTATTAGAAAGTTAATAAGCGAAGCTCAGAAGAACGTCGTACCGCTCTTTACTCGGGATAATGACCGAACAGTTTATGAATCTGATAGAATAGCCTGATAACACACCTTGTGGCTGCGAGATATCCTGCTTCTCAATCTTCTTTTTGCCCTTACGACGTTCCCGCACCTCAGGCGCAGACGCCTCTTTAGACTTAGATGAGCTGTCTCCACCTCTTATATCCAGCTGCTCATACAACTTGTGACATAGACGTCGCATCTTACTGAAAACCACTATCATCTTGGAAGGGAAGGGTGGAAATAGAACCACCGATGCTTTTATACTGCTTCTCTACTTTAGAGAAAATAGACTCACTCCTGACCACTCTCATTCAACTTCACGTACACCTCGGTGATTTCCTTCTTAATGTCAGCACGAACACGTTGCACAAGAGCTTCTTGTTCTTCCTAAACCAGTAGCAATAAATAAACTTAACCTGTATAATATGGACCAGTTTTTAACAACGGATTTCTACTGTTCTTTTTTTGTCAAGAAACAGAGGTTAACACTCACCGAAAAAGCTGTTCGTTCTAGTTCTTCACGATATTCGTTGAATAAGTCCAGGAGTTTTGCAAACGTTGGGCGTTTTTCAGGCTCCACCTGAGAGTAAGAAATTCAGAAGCTAAAATTTTTTCAGAATATCTACGTGAACCTTACATATTTAAGACCAACATATATTGTTCAACTAAAACGACGTGCCTGTGCTCAAGGGGTAAGGAGAGGAGAGATTATGCTCAAAAGATCAACGAATGAAAAGTGAATAGAAAATGGATGGATGGGAACAGATAAAAATAGCGATGGGAAATTATTGAAGCCTGTCAGGCCTGTTCGCAGTTCGGCTCCGTGGGGGCACCAGATAGTACACAGCTAAGCCAGTACAGACCACATTGCGAAACCTGTGAATTCCTGTGACCAAAACTGCTCCGTCCAATAAGTTCGCAGCTTTACAGGAGTTTACTAGTGTAGCAAAATGCCCCTCAAGCCAATCAGCGCACAGGTCTCTTCTGCTGCGTTCATACTCTGTGGCAGCTTCCATCAGCGTTTCGACGTCCGTCAGTGTCGACGACTAGGACAGTACCGATATCGATTTAGCGAACGGCAGCATCTACTAGCGTCCAGGAATACAGTACTGTGTAGTAGTACAGTGCGCCACAATTGCACGTGCCTAATTCAGCTGTCTCCTCCCTCCTACTTTCCCATACTCTCTACTCCTGGACACTGGTGGACGTTGGCCTTCACTAAACCGATACCGATAGTTGCCTAGCCGCTAACGCTGACGGACGCTCGAAACGCTGATGCTCGCTTGTGGACGCTGCCGCAAAGCATGAACGCAGCCTATTCTGCTGACGAAAATCGTCTTTTGCATTTGTTAGCAAAGTTATCTAGCAAGTTATGACCACCACGTCATGATGATGAAAACACAAATTAAACAGCCAATTTGGAATTTTCCTAGTATAGGGCAAGGAGCACTGCTGGAAAACTTGGTGTTCGGACATGAGCACGGAAAAACAGTGAGCATTTTGGTCCATTTCAAGAAACAAACATAGCAACAAAAAAGTAGAAGACCCTGCACCCACATTCCAACAACTCTGCATTATGTCTTTCCATTTCAGAGGGCAATCGTCAGCGATAGGAAGATCAAATCCACTTGTCGAGACCTCAAATTACACTTCTACATCACAATAAAAAGCCTAGTAAATGCATTAAAAATAACACAAAAACGAAGAGGGAAACGAAAAAGATGACTAAAAACCCACGAGGTAGGCTACTGTGATAGGCAAGTGTCCTTGATGAGGATCTTTTCTGGTGAGCAATTCCCATAACACAACACCAAAACTCCAAACATCCGAGGCTTCAGAGTATTTCTGGCACTTGTATGCTTCTGGGGCCATCCAGGCATACGTTCCAACCAAGCTTTGACTAAAATCCAACATTTATTAACCCAATACACAAGACACTAAACTTGAAATTGAAGGATTAGTTACCGTTTCTCCTCCTCGTCTTTAATTTTTTTCGTATTCCCAAAATCAGTGATCTTCATCGTTAGACGGTCCAAAGCCCTACCTCCGCAACTCTGGCAGTATCCTTCGGCCTATAACATACAACACGGCATTCTCAAGGAATTGTGAAAATTAGTCTGGTGCCTCTCACCTGAGTCCCAGTGTGCCAGTACGTCGACTGAGGAGGGGTCGCAGGTGAAGCAACAACGTGGTTGCACAAACAGACACGCTCCTTGACCAGTACTAAATTACAGGGTTGGATCGGAAAATATGGCAATTTTAGGCTAATAATTATCTGAGAATCATGGCTATATGAGAGCTACTCTCCCGTTGGAATAGTAGATTTGGAAGTAAACAACAATATGTACAATTAACCCCAACATCTTGGTGTGAAAGGCGTAAACAACCACTAACGTCGGATATGTGGCCACCAATGATCCGTCCATAGCTAGGGACAACGAATTAACTCCCCTCTGGAAGTCCACTCCCTCTGGGAGGAATGGTCAAGAGCGAATTCAATCGAGTTAGAGCTGGACTAACAGTGTTGTAGAAGAGCTGAGGCTCCACAGGAGCATGCATAAAACAACGAAAACCGGACTTTATGGTAGAAGTTAGTTCCTCAGTGGGATCCTGCCTTCTAGATCCATTACACCATTAAAAAGTTACTGTAACTACCTCTGATGTTTTCAATGCCTTTTTCAAAAACAATCCTAGCGCTCAAGCAACCGCAGGCGTCCTTTCTAGTACAAGTGGTCTGGTCCCCAGTCTCGGGAACTGTCTTACTTTTGCGGCTTCGCTGTAAGTAACGAAGACGCCTCCGCACCCAAAAGTGGCAGAACTGGCGCTTACCAAGTTGTGCCGCCCACTAAAACTCGAAGACTATTTTCTGTCACGAGTTCAGTTTAGCGCCGTGTTTTCGTTTTTCTTTTTCACTGGCAGATGGCGTCAACACTTCATGACGTGAGAAAAACGACTGGTAGCAGAGGGGTAATATTACGTTGTCCGGAAAGTTCTCAGCGTTTTGAGTGTTTCACTTTAAACGATCATAACTTTCTTAACACTCGTCGGATTTAATCGAAATAAACACCGTTCGAATCAGTACACTTTTGCCAATGTGACACCAGTCGAGAAATTCCATCAAAGGTAAAAACTGGGTATTTGAGAATCTGCGGAATCCATGAAGGCTTTTTTGCCTGGTCCTAACTAATGAAGTATTTTCCAGCAAGGAAGTTCTGAAAATGTTCGAAAACGTGATAGTCGGTTGGTGAAAGGTCTGGAGAATATGGCGCGTAAGGTAGAACTTCAACCTCCAATTCATTCAATTTATGGATAGTGATTTGTGAAACGTGTGGGCGGGCGTTGCCATGCAGAAGAATCGGACCCTCTCTGTAGTGTTGGCTGCAGCTGACATTTTCGTGAATTTCGTCGATTTCTTCACAGTAGGACTCGGCTGTGACGGTTTGGCCTGGTGACAAAAAGTTATAGTGGATCACATCAGCCGATGACCACCTTACTGCGACCATAACCTTTTCTCGTGAGGATTCGGCTTTGGAAATTGCCTCAGGGGTCCGCCGGCATCCAACCACTGTCCGAAAGGTCTCCTGTTATCATACATGATCTCCTTTTCATCACACGTGACAATTCGGTCCAAAAGCGGGTCGTTTCTGCTGTGCAAAAGCAGTGAAGAAGAAACCTCGAGACGAGACATTTCTGCCGGTCACTCAAATTGTGGGGGCACCCACTTGTGGACTTTTTTCACCTTCCCAATGCGTTTCAGACCATCCGCAGCAGTGGATTTGCCAACGCCTAGCTTTTCTGCAATCTCTCGAAGTGTTTGGGATGGGTCAGCCTCCACAAACGCCTTCAAATCCTCATCAGGTATTGCTTTAGGTCGACGAGAGAAATTTGTCGAGCCATTGTCGCACGGTGCTTTCTCCAATACTGGTGGGCCCCCACACCTGGTTAATTTATCGAGCTCTCGACTGCGGATTGACCCAATTAGTAGTTGAAGAACAATATCGTCCGAAGTTGCTCTTTTGACATGCTGAAAAACTCTCGAAAAAAGGGGGGCGATCAAGCAATGGTGAAACGGCAATTATACCATCAGATAGCGCAAAGAATTCTCTTCAGGATGTACTACTGAGACGCAAGGGAGAATGAGTTTTTGATCAGCAATGAATGTACAAAAAATAGTAACACAAAACGCTGAGAACTTTCCGGACAACCTAAGATATCGCTTTGCTGGCATAAAACGAGCAGGTTCGGAATGCTCGCACAGTGAGGCTGGCAGGAGGTTTTACTTGAGATGCTCTCCATTAATTTGTTAGTTTTTTCTCCGTGGAAAAGTCATTTAGCGACTGTAGGTTTGTAATCGAACACCACTCTCCACAATATGCAATTGCGGGGTTCAATTTAAGAAGGGCCAAACAAGCTGATGGTGGGTTTCCCGTCTCTTTGGTGACAACCTCCTGCATTTAGGTAGGGATAGCAACAAACGGTAGTAGTGCAAAAGGATTGATCGTATAAGCACAACCTAAATAGTTTATGGTGTGATGGAGTGAAGTGGACCATAGAGCTCTAAAGTGCTACATTTAACGCGCATCGCACTGGCACCATACCCTATCGAACATATTGCTGATTTCCTGCCATTATTAACTGGCAAACGTTCATTTGAACAGCCGAAAGAGAATATTTTTTGAAATAATACGTACCGTTGTCGGCTTTGAGATCTCTATGCATAAGATTTTCCGAAGCAAGACACTTCATGGCTGAAGCGATTTGTGCAGCCCAGTCGACAAGCACCCTCACGGAAATGAATGAATTGACCAGAGTCTGACACAATCTTTTCAGTGAACCACCTAAAATGCCCTTCATCATTGAATCGAAAAATCAGAGTCACCAGACCTTAGCTTCAAAAGCTGGCCGTTATGAATGAGAATAAAATATTTCTCCCACAATAACGTTGTGTACGTGAAAGGACGTACGCATAAAAATGCATTGTAAAAGCCACTTGACAATTCTGTCGCTTTTAATAGCGAATTCTTGGCATTCCTCACATAAGCACTGGAGCAACCCTTAAATTGGCACAAATCACTAACCGTCGCAAAGTTCCAGTACTAAGCCGATACGCGGTTGTTCAAGGCAGACTCCCACAAGATGAATAATATTGGGATGTCGAAGTCGATTAATTACAACCGCCTCTCGTTTCAGGACTGTAAAAAGATCAACTTCTACAAAAAAGCTACAAAAGAATGAAAATCAAAGAAGGTTAGTTATAGGACAGAGCGCAAACCTTCAAGGTCAGAAGTGTCACGTACTTTTTTCAAAGCGACGAGCTGAAAGCACTAGATTTAGAGGATGGACTGTGGAGGTAATACATTGGCACTGTTCAACTATTACTAACCCAATTCTCCGAAACGGGCCGGATCTTGTCCGACTTTTTTATTCGGGGGCAGATTTGGCTGAAAGTTGGGTTCCAGGGTAATTTGACCTTCTGAACACGAATATCGTATCCACTCCTCCCGAAACTGCGTGGCGCCCGCGCCACAGGCGCCGGCGCCAAAGTACCCTAGATCACCAAATCCGCTGAAAACTTGTGCCCAGGGGTAGTTCGACCTCCTGAACACGAATATCGCATCCGCTCGCCTTGAAACCTCTCGACGCCTGCGCCACAGGCGCCGGCGCCAAAATGCCCCAAATCACTGGCGCCTGTGGCGCAAGCTCCAGGACTTTCAGGCCAAGTGGATGTGATATTCGTGTTCACGAGGTCGAATTACCTCCAGACCCCAAATTTCAGCCAAATCTGCTCCCGCAGAAAAAAGTCGATCAAGATCGGCCTGTTTTCGCAAAACTGGGGTAGTAAAGTTGAGTAGTGCCAATACATTAATAAAAATAATAACATGAATTTGAGAAGAAAACGTACTGGAGAAAAGCTGTACATGCAAACCACAATAACGAATGTATTTCAGGGGCAGTTCGGAAACGGAGGGGAGGGAGGGGAGGGGAGGGGCGGGGGGGGGGGGAGGGGACGACCGAGTTGCACTTTTGCCACTCCCCATCGACGTGTTGAGCTACCCAGAGCTTACAATAAATGACAGGTTTGACCATGGTGGCTCAACGAGCTTGCTCCAGCTTCACAAGAGTTCACAAGTTTCACCAGAGTGAGGCATGTAAATCGGAACTACTGAAGCAACAAAACTGCAGAATGCCCCTTCCTCCCTAGATGCCGAACTGCGCCACAATCACAAGAAACTGCTGAGGTGAACAATTCCATACCTCTCCTTCATAAACAACTTTGAAGACTTCGGCTGATGCACCCCTTCCTATATACTCTTTACCAGATGGTAATTCAGAGATCTCATCCGCTGCTATTATCTTGGCATCAGACCCTGAACAAAAAAAGTTAAAATCGCAAATGATACGCAAATCAGAGAAATTGTATTCAGCAACCCACCCAAAAGCTTCACATAGTTTCCAGGAAACAAACCGCGTTTGCCATCTTCACGTTCACCGTAAAACCATGACTCTTCCTCACTAAAAACCGTATGTAGGATTAATCATGAACTAGAAAAGCAATGGGTTGTGGCTGTCATGAAGAAATATTGAGAACAAGGAGTGCGTTCATACTTTGCGCGCGCGCCTTGAGCGACTAGGAAAGTATAAATATTGATCCAGCGCTTGATGATATGATCAGACATCGTTTCCAGAGGCTGCCCGTGGAAAGCTCAAAACCACTGAACGCTGAAAGCTGCCGTACGCTAGGTCGATATCTACCCTAATTATAAGTCGTTTGAAACGCTGAAGTACGCTCGAAGCGCTCAGAGCGCTGCCCCATATTTAAAACGCTAACGCAAAGTATGAACGTAGCACAAGGGAATCCGAAAAAAGGCTTCATCTTAAAACAATCAACCCACGTTTTCCTTATTAGCTTCACGGTCGTACCCGCAGTAAGGTTCAGTTCGTCGTTATTTCGAGCTTCATAATCGTACAAAATTTCAAAAACCTGCAAAGAAAAAGTTACGGAATAACCCATGCAGTAACAGAGAAAGCACTGAAAAATAAAAGGAAAAACTCCGAGCAAGGACCGTTCATACTTTGCGTCACTTTTGAGCGTTCACTAGTGTTCCGAGACACTGCCCGCCTAGAGCTCGCGAAAACGCGCAAATGCTGGTTGACGCTCAAGACGCTAGGTCTATCCGTGCTTCCTATTAGTTGAAAACGCTGCTGCATGCTCACATACGCTAACGTACAAAACTACGAAAAGTACGCATGCAGCCTAAGGCCGCGTTCATACCTCTCGCCGGAGGTTCAAGCGTTTTGGAAGAGTGGAACGTATAGGAATCGACTTAGCGTCTCGAGAGGAACGCCATCGTCCTGGGCGATGAGGAAAGCATGGATATTTTTAGCGAAGTGCTAGCGTTCATTCAAATCAATCTATCCTTCCCTTTTCGTCCGTCAGAATGCCGACGAAAAGTCTGAAGGTAGGCTATCCTGACCCTACCTTTATAAAGCCGTCAGGCCAGTTACGAGTACTTTTGAGCCAAAAAGGTCATCTGA
>MU967047.1:0-20677 GCA_036418165.1 Cooperia oncophora | reverse complement strand
ATGGGTACATTCTTGGAGAAAGCACCACGGAGCACCTGCTTAAAGGGGTCAAAATCTGTCCTGCTAAGCGTACTAATATTACACACCATAAGGATTCACTGCTACTACTGCCATCAAGAACCCCGACATCGAAGTAGCTCTGGCTGCGGGCACTCAACGGAGGCTAGATGAACAGTCACCACTTTCTAGGCGGGTTGAAACCCACATTCGAGGGAGACCACGTTCAAGAAAAAGTTCCTTGCTTTGTCGCTTACCCCATGGTTCACTCACCCCTAAAGTCGAAAAGTTCGTCATGAAAACCACTTCGGCACACGACGACATTCTCAAAAAGGGCTTGAATCACTGGACCTGGCGCTTTTACAAAATAAACACCGTTGCACTCCTGAAATAAACAATGTCAAAACGTTGAGATGATCTCCCAGGTAAGATCAAGTACTTAGTTCGCCAGAAAACTCACCATGCAACGTGAAAACACGTCCAGATTTGAAAGCGACACCTTGTACCGTGTGAATACATATTTCAATTGCTCGATCGGATTCAAGGAACAAACATTCGGAATACACAAGACACGAGAGGGAAATAACTGCTTAAGCTGAAGGAACAGAATCATTTCAGCACTGCGCTACTGCGGAGCCGCAGTCCGGATGTTATACGACAAAGTATTTTATGATGTTTAATTTGAAGGGAGTGAAACTTAAAAAGAGCCCGAGGAGCTTCTCCAATTGCCTAGGGTTCCAATGCACAGCACTTTAGTCATATGTTCTTAGTAAGACTCCTCTGGCATGATGTGGCTAATTACAGGTTACTGATGCAGTTCTTCCTCAAGGGTGAGCTTCCCGCACGGCCGTTAGGCTGCGTTTATATTAGGTTGGCGGGAAAGTTCTGTCACATTTTTTTAAATTAGACTTTCTTTTTACAGAGAGGCGTACAAGATCAAAATTATACAGCAATGTTATTGAGAGATCCTTGCCAGTTTTTGGACAGTTCGTGGATGCCATCGCTTAACAATGCACGCCGGCGCGACGCAAAGTTGGACATCATCTCAACTTTGACTTGGGCTCAAGTCGTGGAGGTTTTCTCGGCTGTATAACGGTTGAATACGGGAGGCGACTAGCAGTCAGAAAGAGCAATGTCTGGACTACACCGGTGCAAGGGGAGAGCCATCCAGCTCTATTGCATGAAGTACGGCTCGAACTTTTTTGACGGGGTGTGCTGCACCAGCACGTTGAAGACGGACTGTGCCGATGGATTTTGCCCTCTGCTTGACGATTCGCTTCAGATCTCGTAGCTGCCTTGCGTACGGATTGACCGAGAGGCAGCTTCTTCATCCAGTAGTTTCCCGACCCACCGCTATCTAGAGCTGAGTTTACAGGTACTCCCGAACCTCACTTCGTCATTCGAACCGTAGGCTCCCGCTCTGAAGAGCTAGCGTCGTGGAAGATTGTCTGATGACTGTAGACATTGTCCTTGTGCAGCTCCATTATTTCGGAGTCGACAGCTGCCATGCTGGCGCCAGGGTGGTAGAAGAAATAGTTTAAGGAAGCGCTTGAAGGGGTCGGTGCTGAAGGTAGCGGATAACATTCTTGTCCATAATGCAGAATAAGGATGAGCAGGAGCCGAGCCAGTGACACTAATAGAAAGATCAATCCTTAATGTATAAATGCTCACATTACCGGTTAGCCCTCTTCAGGTAATAGGCGAATACTTGGGTTCAAAAAAGTATGACAGAACTTTCCCGCCAACCTAATACTTTGCGATACAGTAAGCTAGCGTGCGGCAGCGTAGCGTTTCGAGTGACGACGAAAGCATGGATATCGAACTAGCGTTCCGAGCATCCACCACTAGTGTATGCTCGCGTTTTGCGGGCCTATGAATATAGGTATCAATCTAGCACGCTCAAGGAAAGTAACCCGCGAAAAGATGGTACGTTACATTGACAACTATAATTTCTAGTTGCTCGAAACAGTGCAGTACGTTGGCGTCCAGTGACGCAAAGTATGACAGCCCCACATTACATCAGTGGAAGCAGACCAAGGCCGCATGACTAGGGTACCTTGGAGATTTTTCACATGGACTTTTGCGCGCAGTTCGGCTTGATAGGAGCATTTTGCTTGTTCCTACCGATCACTGCCAATGGAGACCTGCTAATATGCAATAGCAGGAGCTTTGTTTGCGCTTGACAAGAGTCTGGTCTTACCAAGGTGAGTCGGTGCAAATCAGTAAGAACTAGCAAAAGAAATCGGTGGAGTGCAAACACCCCCCCCCCTAAGATGAAAAGCGGCAACTTTTGAAGCCTTCTGTGTTGCATAACATCAAGACTGCAATAGAATCGCCGTGTATCTCAGAAAACTTTGTTGAACATACCTCATCGAAAGCTTTTCCACTGGTGAGAATGATCCTGTCGTTATCACTAGCTCTACATTTCAGATCATGTCTGTTCTCAGGAATCAACACATTCACACCACATCGTCTGACGAAGAGAAAAAGACAAGCATCAGAACTAAGAAACACCTCCAGAAGAGTAGTCCTTAGTTAGCTCACCTCATGTTTTTCCCTAGCCCAAATAGCATGGAATCTACTATGCATTGCAGCTCAGTTGCTTGCCGTGTGCCCGACAGCACATCTTCTAGCTTCTGCAGAAAAACCCGTCAGACTTCATAAACTCTCATCTCTACAAATAAAGACAAAAGGAGACAGCAATTTCCGGAATATATGCACAAGTGAACATTATTACCTCGCAGATCTCTGACCATGACATGTCGTCAATCTTCATTCGCTCTTTCTTTGACTTGTTTTTTCTTTCTTCTTTGCCGTTACACTAGACTTCTGGACCACTGCTTGAAAATCGATACCGCGAGCCCTGAAATGAAAAGCCTTGGAAACAGTTTTTGCATACGCCTGAACACTTTGGTGCTTTGAGAAGCACGTAAATTTGACAGCTCTTCCCTTTCCAGCCAAAAGCTTATGCACAATCCTTCACTTTTAGGATCGTAATAAGGTTCTCTCGATCGTCGGTGTCAGCCCTTCCCCTTATCACCTCATTTATTACTCACTCAAAATAGAGAGTGTTAGTATAGGAACGATAGTGCCATCGGGAAGTTTTTAAAAATGAAGATTGGGCGTTATTGTGGTCAGTGGGCGGAGCCGCAGCTTTGTCGAGAACTTGTCAGGCTCTATTCACTTACTTTTGAGCAGCGACTATAGTACATCTCCCATGCTTGCAGACAAGACCCATGGTCAACGAGCGCGGGTGCGCATTAAACGAACGCGAGGCGTGCCTCCAAGACTATTACAAGAAAATTTGCATTTATCGTAGCAGAATCTTTGTACAGGAGGGGGGGGGGCAAAAAAAGTCACTTGTCTTCATTGACTTTCGGGGCGCTATAAATTAAATTCTGATCGGACGTATGTTATATTGTGCCTCACGAGGTTTTTAGGTGGAACTATTTATCACAACATGACGTTTCGCCTAATCGTCTTCTTCAGAGGCCTAAAAGTGTTTCGAGTCGAGAGATGTGCACTACCCCTCCAAGCGCCTAATCCACCCCAGCATTTCCGATGACTTAGTGAAACTCAACCGGGAATCGATATCTCAGCAGCCAGTCAGAGAACGAAGGCGCTCACCTCTTGTTCCCGCGTGGACGCGGAATAATCCGGCTAATCCATAACAACAGTACCGCGAATTAGGCTATACATTATAAAGCGTCTCCTTATATGTATCGAGTACGCGGAAAGCGCTGCGCCTGTTGACTTTAAAAAAAAAAAAACAGGCTCGCAATTGGGACCGATACGACGAGGAGGTCATTAGGAATTGGACGGAACGCTCGTTCTCAGTGCTGTTCAATACTAGGATTTCTGACGACATGAATAGCTGAATCCAAACGCTCTAAATCGCCTTCCCAGCCTGCAATATACTACTCTGCGCCAGTATTGAGCACTTTCATCCCCCTGGAGCAGGTTGTCACGCGTTATACACCCGCTTACTGCTTCCCAAGGACTTTCGTAAATATACGACCGGCGCCCTCATGCTGCTCTAGGTGTGCTTCTGATACGCGCTTAGCACAGCGCCTCTTCCTGTCTTTTCGATACAGGGTGCAAAATTCACATGTCCGACCCAATGCCTGGTAGATTACGCCCGTTGTGCGCAAGTCACGACGATTTTTTCCGCAGCGGACCAATTACCACACTTCCAATATATACTGCTTGTCGTAGAGCCTGTTTCGAAGTAACTGCTGCTTGATGTTGTTGTTGGGAATGTTCACTGACTGAACGGCATCTTGCAGGTGTGGTCTAGAAATACTCCGTTGTATTGCAGCAGTGACCTTATCAGAGATGAAAGGAAGACATAGTGGCAACTTGCTTTGGCGCGGACTTTCTCGCGTGTTCGTGCGCTGCCTTCCATGACGCTGTGGTACCGTATAACCGTTCTTGGCAGCTATCTCACATGCTAAACGTCGTGATTCTTGACGTTCAGCTTCGCCTGTGCACATACTCGTTGCTGTTCTCAGCATGTTGTTGACAACTGCACGTTTGACGAATTGTGGATGAGCTGACATGGCGTGAAGTAGGATGTTCTTCGAACTTGTTTTACGGTACCACTTCACACTAGCAATGCCTCCGGATACCTTCACCTGTGTGTTGAGATAAGGAAGCCAACCGTCTCGTGGTACCTCGCGTGTGAGCTTAATGTACTGTGACTGTTCATTCATTATTCGGAAACACTCGTCCATTTCGGACTGTGTTGATGTTATGATGAAGCAGTCATCGATATACCTACAGTACATCAATGGATGACGCTCTAGTACCGGTTCTTCGATTCTACCCATGAAGCATACCGCAAGAACTGGTGCTAGTCGTTGACCCATGGCTAAGCCTCTGACTTGCGAGTAGTATGTCCCTGCCCATTTGAAGATGTTGCAACTCAAGCATTCCTTGACCAACGTCATTATATGCATTTTACCAAGCCCAAATGTGTTAATACTGTTAGCATGCCTATCCAGCATTTCGGATAATGCTTGTAAGGCTTGCTCGTTTTGGACATTGGTGTAAAGCGAAACGACGTCGAAGGACTCAATTACAGTGCTCCTTCCAAGGTTGGAGGACCGTAATTTCAAGGAATTGCTGAGTATTGGACAGGTGAGACGGAACCTTGGTCAACAGTTGGCTCACAATTAAATTGAGAAACCACGAGATTCTATCGGTTGGTCCACCCACACAGCTATAATAGGACGTATTTTGTACGTATCCGGTGATATTGACAGCGTATCATGTGCAGAAAGTTTATGGGTCTTTATGAGGCTATAGAAAACCGGACAGTTTGGACTATCCGTTTTGAGTCTACTTACGAGTTTTCCATCAAGGCCCGCAGAATTCGCAACGCTCAACCATACACGATTGAGGCGGGCGCACTGTGAGGAAAAGTCCTTGTTGGTAACGCGGCGTAAACAATCCTCCGACAAGCCTCCCACAGTCCGTATTTTGCACATAGGGTTGATTTTGCCCTAGACCGAATAGTGTCACAAATCTGTCTCGACTCACCCTCAATCCTCCTCCAGGTCTGATTAGGCAGAAGACGCCGGCACGCTCGTTCTTTTGATGTACATTTCAAGAAACAAGAATAAAGAACACGCTGCTTCTCCTTGATTGCAACACCCAGAATGGAGCGATAAATGGATCTTATCACTGGGTGATTTTCAGGGAGTCTGCACATCATTCCTATCTTCTTATTGGAAATGAACCGCGGAAGCACGTCGGTCGCTCTGCATCTCTGGAGGAACTTCACAGACTGTCGGGTGGCCACCACCTTCTGACGAAGCGAAATCGCCTCGCGAACCAGAGAGAAGAAATCGGCGGCACATCTTCAAATATTCTCCAGCTTCTCTCTTCTTGTAACCTCGGCATGTTAGTTTCAATAATTCAGTATGTTATATTGTGCCTCACGAGGTTTTTAGGTGGAACTATTTATTTAACGGCCTGACGTTTCGACTAACTCGTCTTCTTCAGAGGCCTTAGAGTGTTTCGAGGTTGAATAGTTCCACCTAAAAACCTCGTGAGGCACAATATAACATACTGAATTATTGAAAACTAACATGCCGAGGTTACAAGAAGAGAGAAGCTGGAGAATATCTGATCGGACATTTTTACCACCATATTAAAGAGCATGCGCCACAGCCTTCTGGACGAGCGCCATCGAGAGATTCTGGCAGCGACCGCGATGTGGTGCCTGAGATCAGCGAGATAGTCGATTTCTCCGCCACCGTAGACCACCCTATTGAACTCCGCCCGAACCGGGTAATTGAGGGGATTCAGGTCAGGTGACCTACTTGGATATTCCATCTTCTTTAGGTACTCAGCCCCCTTCCATTCCAAGTAGGCGAGAGTTTCTCCAACGCCCTTCGATTCCATGTGGTGGCACCAATGCTGTAGCAGTACAAAGTTTCCAAGAAGGTACGGGCGACGACTGAGGATATTCTTCACGAGTTGCTCGATGTAACCGCCAGCGCTCACCTTCAGTCCGGGGTCCACGAAGAAAATATTGGTCTTTCCATTCCAGGTACGTCCGGTCCATACCATCAACCTTGCGACTGTGGTGAAGATGATGTCCTAGACCGTGGCGACGTTGTCGGAGCTGCTCGATGTTGGAGGTCATCCAGATCGAGAGTACTGGTCTCCAGGTAGCTATCCATGGGTGACTCCATACTAGAAGTTTCGCAGCTGTTTGGAGGTGACATGAATTCCAAAGGTCTTCTCCAGTCAGGCTGCGACTGGAGATGACTTCATATTTTGGTGTACATGAAGGTGATGGGCGAGAGCCAGCTCCTGCTTATCGAGGAACATCTTGGGTATCTTCCGCCCTGGTACTCGTATCGTCCTCTGTCTGGGCGAAAACTTTGCTGATATGTGACTCGGTCAAAATGACTTTTTTGCCCTCCCCCTATAGTTTGTGCTCACAGACTTTTGAGTGCCTATTCTTCCACATCATTATTTTTCCACTGATCGTAGTTGAGTGGACAATTCCTAGTAGACAAAAGAGAACTAACTTACTCAGCTGACGCTTTTAGCTTCGAAAACAGTTCGACAACAATGTAGGCGTCCATCGCCGCATAGCGTTTCTGACTGACTCGCAAAGGACGAATAGCCCAATTGCTGCACTGAAAGGTCAAAACTTGGACAGTCGTGAATAGAACAGATAATGTAGGCGTATACGTATATATTATTCAAATTGTTGTCAAGTAATCAAAGTGAAACTTTAAGAGAAATAGAAAACAATAGCAGCTCGATGATCTTTAACTGGAGTTATGAGGTCTACCAACATACAACAGCTACAGAAGCCTTATACCGGAGGGAACCGTCATATTATCATGAAAGGTTTACCCACACCACCTAGAAAAGGAGCAAACTTCATGTTTGCGGATCCTATATATGTGAACTTTCGGATAACTAACAGCTTAACAACAGCGAAATCCCTCTTCTTTTCCTCTTTGAAACTTTTTTTTGAAAGAGTTGAAGGCAACGTTAGTAATGCTCAACAACAGCAACAAACAGTTTGAACCAAGTGCTTCAGATAATTTCAGATGTGAATGTAGAGGATAAAGGATAAAGTCTTCGCCGTTGATCAATCCCTTTGTGGGATGCGGCACGCATTCTACTTCCATTCGAATCGTGGTTATTGAATGCGATGTGGCCTATACAATGACTTGCGGGGCCAGCCGATGTACAAGTCAGTGTTTTATCCTCCCAGACGAATCTGGTACCAATTTACCGTTCCCGGAGGGTAGAAGGCTTGGTTGGTGGGCGGGATTCGACCCGGAGCTTGAACCCAAGACCGCCAGGACTTGTGGTAAGTGGGCCGTTTGTCGCTACATCACCTCCTCCTATATGAGTGTAATGTACAAGAAAAGAAGAGGTTAGGGTACTGAATGAAAGACACATATAATTCACCTGTTCCGACTTATCCAGCTTGACGCCCAGCAGTTTGTCACTCAGATCGCTAAGTTTGAAGTGAACTAATGGAACATTGTCGGAATCTTCGTCCAAACCACCTTCATTGATGCCGTTGAATAAACCTGTAATTATATGTAATGTAATGAAGTTTCTAGGTGACAAAAAAGCGACATCAGTTGTTTACACTTTGGAAGAACTGGATCTCAAAAACATTACTCACTTTCCATATCGAAAAACTGTCGATCCTCTTCGAGTAACTAAAAAATGAATACTCATCAAAGTATGGGGGTAGTTTAATAGATCTTTGTACTGTCAAGGAGACCCTAACCATCAAGCTGCGTTTTTGCGACTGATGCACCACATAATGTGAAAACAAGAGGAAAAAAGGACTTACATTTTCAACCAGCATCTTGACGCAGACCACATTACGGATTTCATCGCTTATGGGACGCAACTGAGACATCGAAGACCCAGCAAAGAGCGCTCGCAAATCATTAGTGAGATCAAAACCTAGGAAAATATCTGGTCAATATGAAGGAAGAGTTTATGCTTGCGCAAAGTAGGAATCAAGGCACAACTTACGGCGCTAACCTAGGTCGCAAGGATGGGAAGGAATGCCCCATCTGTGCCTTTTTCTCCGCTTATGTAAACATCTGAACTTTTTTCGCGGTCTGTCGAAGAACTTTGCAGCGAAAAGCAGCAATGAGCAACATGCAATGCTCATAGATTGTCATGTAGGTGGAAGAGCGCGGACAAGGGCAGAAAGCTGACGCGATTGAAACAAACTGTGCACTTATCCCCATGAATCCTGGTTTCCCCGCGTTTATGTAGAACTGGTCCGCAACTGGTGTAAAGTGCCACTTTCTGCGCTCAAAAGTACACCGAAGCGGGGCTAACGGGTACTAGTCCCGGATGCCGCCTTCTTACTCCGTCCGCGCTCCACACGGCTCGGTAACCATAGCTAAACGCGCTGCTTGTCTGCTTTCTCTCTCCCTCTCTCTCTCTCTTTTGAGCTGAGAAAGCGCAACGCTACCGAAGCCATAGACCCATGCGCCTTGCATGAAAACCGTCTTCGGAGGTGACATTGTATGTCCTTCAGCTGCCAAGTTTATAGGGAAAACCCGAGAGGTTGACTTCCATTCAACAAGTGGTTTAGGAAAATGTCCCACCGATTTTCATGGAAGGACTGCAGAGAAGTGTTCGAAGGAACTGCTCCATCGCGTTTTCTCCTGTACTGCTCTCCATTTTCAATGAACAGAAATCCACTAAGTATACAGCATCTTTGGTCGCTATCTGTAGCAGAGCGATGCTGAAACAGGCAACAAAGTCTGTAGTATTTGCAATAAAAATAAGACGAAAACTAAAAAAAAATCACCTTTCACTAGTTGATACATAAGGTCTCCACTCCGAATCAATACCAATATGGGTCTCATTTTTGAGTTTGCCCATTAAGGCGTTGAGCTGTTTCCAAGTGGTGATCATAATTATGGGGTATCCAGGCATTAGTTCAGTGTCGTCGTCTCCTACATCTAGCGCCCTCTCTTCAAGCCTACATAAGCACAAATTAGGTGTCAAATTCGCTACATACTTTATCCTTTTTGAGTATATTTATATATACATATGGCTGCGTTCATACTTTGCGGCAGCGTACACCAGCGCACGAAGTGTTTCGAGCGTAAGCCAGCGCCAGCGACTAGGAAAGTATAGGTATCGAACTAGCGCAGGACAGCGTCCACCGGGAAGAGTACTTGGAAAGAGGATAGAACCAGGCTGCTGGACTAGGCATCTTGAAATTGCGGCGTATGCAACCGTACCGTACAACTGCACTAAAGCGCACATTGAGATTGCGTAATCCGTGCCTTAGCAGCTGTGCGGTGCGGCTGCACACGCTGCAATTTCAGACGACTAACCCTGCTACCTGCTACCCTCCTATCTCCCTACACTCTACACTCGTGGTGAACGCTGACGTACGCCGGCATGCGCAGCGTACGTTAGATCGATATCTACACTTTCCTGCTCGCTGGGATGGTGTACGCTCGAGACGCTAAGGACGCTGCCGTACACTGACGCAAAGTATGAACGCAGCCTAAAGCATACTACTGATGGAGAACACACCTTCTTATATTCAATTCAGCTTCGTATAAAACACCAGGCGTACTATTTATGTATTCCTGCAAACGGCGAGGTAATCTAGCGTCAGGAATGTTGCAGTACACAACCCAGCGAACTGCGTCCTCACTTAAATGATTGCGTATAAGCATACGAAAACAATCGAAATTCCAAGAGAAATGAAGAATAAGAATGAAGGGCTGACACACAAGTTTCGCTGGCCAGTTAGGAAATTTATGAAGTACATCTTCAGACTTTCATCACCTTCTTTTAGCGTTTCCTGGAACACAAGAATCAATAAGCTTGCAAACTCAACGACAAGACAAGAAGAAACAGAAAAAGTACGGCTTGATGAGATAAAACCTAAAGGAACTTACACTTATGTGGCCGAAGTAAGCGTCGTCATTGAGTTCTTGGTTCACGAACCTAAAAAAAGAGAAAAAAAATCCCAAATAAGGTCGCATTCATCCCCAACGAACACGGAGAATCAGCGATTCGACGGAAAGCGCAGTGAAACACATGAGGATCGACTGACTCCACCCACTGCGACCACGCACAGGGTAGAACATCAAGGTGAGTGAAATGGTGGTGCCAGTACGACCCCACTCCTTCCTCAACGATTTTCCCCAACTTCCCACCACTTTTCCGGAGGAAATTCTCCGAAATTTTCCCTAGTTTCCTCCAAAAAGTTTGCTGTCGAGCGCAGGGATATAGCAAACTTGAAAAGCGAAAAGTCAACAACCGGAAAAATTTTTTCCCCAAAGCCACAACTCCAACAACGACCGAATACGACTCCCCCACCTCCCAGCGGCCAAGTACGACCCCTCCCCATGTGCTCCACACAGCGATGCAACGATGCTGTACCCCGTACACGCATCCACTCGGACTGCAGACTTTGCGAAGTCGCGGATTCTCCGTACTTGCGAAATCTGATTGCGGCCTAAAACACGAACATAGAAACCAACCTCGACTGAGCCTTGAACCTGAGGTCTCCCTCTTTTCGAACACGGAAAAGATTTGGAGCGACAGTTTCCACTGGTAGGGCGAGCTCATTAGTAAGTTTGTAGATCATCTTCTCTATAGTTTTCCCTGAAAGCTGATTAATTTCAGGGTTGGGTCAAATCTACGGCAAAAAGAGAAACTATTTGGTTCCACCTGTGAAACGCTCGTATTGCATTGTCATTATCTGACTATCCTTATATGCCTTCAACCGATCGATGACCTCGCATTCCGCCAAGCCCACGAAACTGTCGAGATAGGATACGAAACTCTCCTCAAACGAGACCACTTTTGCATGAGAACACGGCAGAACTCAAGTCACCGTAGTTACCTGCATCTTCCTGTCTTTCTCAATATATTTAACGACAGCGCTCAATTTGTCTTGCAGCAAACATGGAATGACGAAGGCGTACAAACCGTAGTCACTATGGAGGTCGAACTCTTCCACGACATCCATCGCCTCTTTGAACATATGCCGATCGATCATGGACTAAAAGTTGGGTTTAAGGGAAGACGGAAGGTATGCACTCAAGCAGTTACAGTCTTCTTCACTGCGAATAAAGGGGGTGTGTCCGTCGGAACGAATTTGGTGCGGCATCTTACCCGTTATCCACCAGTTTTTAAGCGGGTAAGCGACAACCAGATGGAAAACCACTTATACAATGATATGAAACAGCCTTATCGCTTGCTCGCTTCAGCAGATGACGGGTGCATGACATTTAAATATCCTAATCTCAATGGCAATAACGCTCGGGTGAGTACAGCTCCCCAGTATTTCGTGAAAATCCGTTCATACTTCACGCGCGACTAATCGTCTGATTTGCGCGAACGGTGCGACTAGTCGCGAATAAGAACGCAATCCGGACCTATTAATTTTCTGACTTTGAATTGATGTTTGTTTGCTGTTCTGAAGAAAAAACTGGAAACTTGGAAAAGTATTTCCTTAGCCAAAAACGCGCGCGTCAGGCGGTTTTTTTTTGCGAAAATTGAGTCTAGCTCATGCATAAGATTCCGACATGAAGTGTCGGAGACCGCGTTCAGACTTCGCGATCACGCGATTGGATCAAGATTCAAATTGGGCGGGTTCACACAGTGGAAATTTGTATTGCGCCGTTGTGGCGAAGCACCGTTTGGCGGTGGACCGCGTGGTCGTGCGATCCAGTCGAGCGATCCAATCGCACGATCTCGAAGTCTGAACGCGGTCAGGATGAAAATCAACGATATGATGAAAGCATGTACCAAAGGAAGAGAACTATCACCCAACGTTGATTTCGTCCTTTATGAAACTCAACAATGTGACGTCATCTAGGCAGAAAATTTCCTTGAACAGTCTCAAATATCCTGTGTGTTTTGCAGTCGCGATACGAAATGCTTCCATCTGCAGAATGGACTACGATTAGCACAGCCACAGGAATGCAAAAAAATGTGAGAAGGTGTGAGAAGTGACCCTACAAGCGCACCTGAAGCTCCTGAGTGACACAACGATCAAACAATTCGGTATCATCGTCTCGCTTTAGTAACCATTTATGAAGAGTACTTACAATGATTCCTTGAACGATCAGAAATAAAACTCATATTTCAAGAAAAGAAGACGAAACAGCGGCTCACCAGCTAACGATTTCGGCTTATTCGATGCATAGTCAGGAGAAATTTTGTGAAGTTGCAGCATAGAATCATACGGATTATCATCAATCTCGAATATGGAGAAGAGAATGGAAGTAAGCAGCTCCTCTCTGAGAACTTCATTCTTCTCGTTCAAGTAAACATCCTGAACGAAACTGACTCTCAAAGCAGAGTACATGTGAGGCGTCCCCACAAGTTTGCTGACTTTTTTCAAAGTATTTCGGCGTGTACTGAGAAAACGAGCCGTTGCGACGGAGACAAGAGTCCATGGCTAATGATATAAATGTCGACAACTCGACTCTCGGCGCAGCATTGCTCTTCACGCCCTCTAGCGCGGCATGTTACGATTGTCTTGGCACCAGTAGGAATCTAGTAAATTCTGTGGACTTCGCTATTCTATCGAAATGATGAGAACAAACGAAGTCTCAGCCAGTAAAACTGAACAAAGAGCACCATTTGACAGCTGTAAAGAATGACAAAAAATACAACTAGAGAACAACCTTCAGAATTTTTCGTCTCGTTTCGAGCGGTTCTGCATGTGTTGAACGGTAGAGAGCTTTCTTTTCAGCTTTAGTTAATTTTCTCGGGGCTTCATCAGCAGTGGCTGTTGACGAAACCGTCTCACTCGACGGCGTGTCCACCATAGCTGAAAATCGGTTAATTCACCACTTGAACATTCATGCACTGCCCCGCGAGAAACTGCAAGAGAAGGGACTCCGGGGTGGTTGCCACTGGTGAGCCACTTATCAAGCGTGAAAAGCTGAAGTGTGTGAGGTCACAGTGATACCATTAAGCAGGCAAAGAAAACAGAAAATGATTCAACTGAAACTGCTTTAAGGCTTTTTGGCGCAATAGTTCGACTACAGATTACGGTACCCCACATTCTGCACAAGAGGTTCTTCAAAGGTAAGGAATCTTGTAGGTTTCGTTCCAACACCATTTCTTTTTTCCATGTGTTACTGCACTAGAAGTTGCATGAGGAAACTACTGAGCCTGAACATGCGGGTCTGAGTATGCCAAATTTCCGTAGGCCAAGGAGGATTAGAAGCTCCGCGGTGGGTAATCACATCATGCACTCCTGTGTTTCCTCTAGCCTGGGCCATTAAGCTTTTCTTATACAGTGCAAAAGAGTTTGTAAGTTTTAGATGCCCTAGGTGGGCGCAGTTTGTCGACGAGGGGGCATTTTGCTTTCCATAGATGTGTCGACCCATCTAGGTAGCCGTTTCTCGAGTTGACACGTTTTAGGATAGTGGCTAGACGATCTTACTTCAGCTTCACAAGAGTTCACAAGTTTTACCAGAGATTTGTAAACCGGAACTAGGGAAGCAATGATAATACAAAATGCCCCCCCCCCCGTCGACAAACAGCGCCCCCTAGGTGCTTTACACCGCAACGCTCGCCTATCCGTTTCGGACGTGCGGTGGGTGTTTTATCTACTGGAAACGTCAGCAAGCAAAGTCGAGCATACTTCTACAAAACAAGGACAATGCAATGGAGAAAATAATCAGACGCCAAGCAAAGTGAATCACCATCATGAGCTCTCCGGATTTAAGCCGTAAAGTGAATGCTATTGAGCGTAACCTACCGTTATCTAATCAGTCTGACGCGAAAATGTTGGGAATTCCTTCCTGTGCCATATCTGACTGCGACAATCTTCCATTTCGGAGCGACTAAAGGGTATTATGTTCTGCGTCAGGAATGAGTACCTGGGGTGTTCACATTTAACACCACGAAGCCTGCGGGATCGGCCTAAAAAACGTCCATGGTAAGACTTCGGGTAAATATCGGTCGAGGGAATTGCAGAAATAGAGAATAGGATACCACAGACGGGAGGGAGGCGGTCGTTTGGAGCGATTCCTGGGAGGCGGTGGTTTGGCACGATCACGTCGTGTTGACATGTAATGACAAGTAATGGCAAGTTTCCGCGAAATTGGACAACTCGTCCGAATCGCTAATGTGCGGTTTTCGTAGTTGACAGACTATATAATGTCATGAGTATTATCTGCGGTGTTCCTACTTCTCATCCAAGGCATCTCCCATCGATCGTCGGGAAAAAGTTTTGGTCTAAAGTTTCGGACGAGTCGCCCTCACGGGAAGGCGGTTCGTGCGACATGTTTTGACGCGTTTTCAGCATGTAGATCGCTCCAAACGACATACACCCGCGATTCCTAAATCATTGACATGTCAAAACAAGTCACATGACGCGTTGCCCAGGTAAGAAAACTCGTCCGAATCTGCGGACGGGTTTTCATATTGAGTGCGAGTGAACCACGTATCGCGGGTTTCAGTGTTCCTACGTCTCAACCAGGGCGTCTTCCAATAAGTATTTGGGGAAATCCAATAACTCTGTGACTTGGACGAGTTGCTTCACCTGTGTGACGGGCATACCATCCCTTGACACGTCCCCAAACGATATTACTCTTGTTCGCAGCGGATGTTGGCACGTGTCAGGTGCGCCTGGGCTAACCGCTCCACCAATTGCTAAAGCGAGCAGGCGACAGCGATTGGAGGAAAACGGGCTGATGCTGCGCCAAACCCAACCACCCTACACCCAATCGCCGTGAGCAGGACTGTACACCCCCACAGAAAGTTTAAAGTAAATACATCGGTACAAATCCGCTCTTTTGCAGGGCTTCTGCAGGAGCAGGTGGCATTGCCTAACTAGGGAGGTCGTTCAGGACGTGGAGCGCTTTTTGAAAACGGTTTTTTGCATGATGTGGGGTTACGTGCATGGAGTACCAAACTGGTGTTCATTTTTCCTGAACGCCTCTGGGAATGCCAAAAATGGAGTGAAAAGAAGTCCATGGAAACCGACTGTTTTTGAGCCTGAATGGGCTCTAAATCACTCGCAACTTCGGCCAGTTGCTGCCTATAGGGGTCCTTATAAAGGTACTGCGGGTGGAGCGATGGAGAGGAAGTAGTCGCCAATGGGGTCCTACTTGTGGCACGTAGTCCCCAATTTGGAGCCAAGTCTTTCTCCCACTGGAGTCGCTATGTACATTCGTTTGAGGGACTTGCAGGGCCATTCTGACGCCAGATTGGGTTGATGTCAAGAATAAGTGTCAGAATCGTGATCAGGACCATCGATTACCCCTATAGGCAAACTTTCCGCCCGCCAAAAACTTTTGAGCTTTGTTTGAGTTTGTGATACGACACCATTTGCGTCGTTTCTCGCGCTGATGACCGGAGGACCGCACAACTTGGAGTGGATGACGAGCGATGACAGCCGTGGTGCGTGCCGCCGAGCCAGCCACCGCATCGCCGGATTTGATCTTGGTGCTCATAAGGTCCATTCATACTTGGCATGGGCATGGGTGGCCGCAGAACAAGTGAAAAACCATCCTGGACATTTGTCGACCCCCGCGACGGCTCGCTCAACGAAGATGTCGTCCTCCCCTACCAAGAGGAGAGACTCATCCGATTTCTTCATCAAATGCACCTGGAGGAATGATGACTATTTTGTTCTTTTTTTCGATGGCGTTTATGGTTGTTGCTAGTTTTTTGTTTCCGTACCACTGAATGAGGGTTTCGATAACCAGCAAAAGTACGACTTCAACAAAGTGACTCTTGAGCATAACCCAATGCACAGACTCAAAAAAGTCAAAAAAATTTTTTGGCTGAAAGTTTGCCTATAGGGGTAATCGATGGTCCTGATCACGATTCTGACACTTATTCTTGACGTCAATCCAATCTGGCGTCAGAATGGCCCTGCAAGTCCCTCAAACGAATGTACATAGCGACTCCAGTGGGAGAAAGACTTGGCTCCAAATTGGAGATAAATGGCACTAGAGCTGAAAGTAAATGCCATAGTCCCCGGTGATACAGAGGGCACCGAATAACATAAGCTCAGCTTTCAGACAAGTTCTTGCTTAATGGTATGTGAAATCGAAATTGCTGAATAGCACCGACTACGGGCTATAACTATTTAGGATGTGCCTATAGAGAATTGGCAGTTCCGAGTAAATTCGACTTAACAGCAGGATATGGGAAAGCCGACAACAACGGAAAATAAAAAATGCAAAAACGTGCAAGCCGAGGGGAGTCGAACCATCATCCCCCATCCCCACTGCCTGCTTGAGAATCCTCCACGCTATCCACTAGGCCATCGGTCGTTGGCACAGGTACCACTTCGATTGCTTAAGAGCCCATTCGAATTGGCCGTCGACTCTTAACTACGTGCCACAAGTAAGACCCCATTGACGACCACTTTTCTCATAGATACCAGTACAACCTTTATAAGGACCCTATAGGCAGCAACTGGCCGAACTTGTTGCGAGTGATTAGAGCCCATTCAGGCTCAAAAACAGTCGGTTTCCATGGACTTTTTTTTCACTCCATTTTTGGCATTCCCAGAGGCGTTCAGGAAAAATGAACACCAGTTTGGTACTCCATGCCACGTAACCCACGATTCCAGTGCCAAAAACCGTTTTCAAAATGCCGCTCACGAGCGCTGTGGGCTCTGCCTAACAGATACTATCCAAACGATGGATTACCGACCGGTTAAAAAACTGGGTGTTGAGGCGGAAGAGAACAGTAAGTGGTCCTGATTACAACGTGGTTGGTGCTTGGGTCAAATCTCGGGTTATCTGAAGTTCATACCGGAAAGTTTTTTATCACTCCGCCGTTGGCCGATTGGTACCCCCAGGGATTATGAGAGGTCAAAACATTGAGTTGTACATAGGCTAGCTCTCGGGAGCTGTAGCTGTGCTAAAGAGTACGTAGATCCTCCAAAAATGTTAGATCAACAGCAAAAGATAGATCGTTTTATGCGTTTCACAATAAGCTGCGAATTCCCTTTTTTTCGTTTGAAAGGTGGGAATTTTGCCCTAAAAAATACTCAAAATCTTATTGAAAATGATGTCCATGGCTGTATGACACCAGGTGACATTTTCTTGTACACAGGGAGTTACCTTGTAGAGATAGTCCGGCCATTGCTGAAAATGGAACCATTACGGGAATGTCTCGTGCACGGTGACGGAGGCAAAGAGAAAGGAGATGGGCAGAAGACGTGGTTGCACTGAAAAGTAATTACGTTCAACCTTCATTGCATTACTAGTAAATTTGCAGCCCTGGTCAACTGTCTTTTGGCTATCACTTTGGGAACAATGTATTGGAACTGCTTACAAGGAGACGTCCTACGACACTCCCAACGGATCACGGTAGTGGAGTGCGCGTGGGAATGCATGCTCAACGGTGTGCATCGTTCGTATTCTGGGGATCCCCAGTAATGAGGGGTCGTATAGGGGAATGGAGGGAGGCGTATTTGCTTCCGAAAAAATGTTTTTGGTTGTCGACTTCTCTTTGTTTTTCCAACTTCACGGGCGCGTGCACCAGGGTCAAGCACACGTCGCGGAACCAGGGAGGGGGTCGTCGGCCTCCTCGGGAGGAGGGGGGGGGTCCTATTTACAGAACCAGTACCAAACACAACAGCGACATAACATGTAGGATGGATGATGCGTTCGGAAAGGAGTCGAGTACATGGCACATTCCATGGAGGTGTATCACCTCTGTGCTGCAGTTAACATTAATTACATGAAGAGAGAAGTAGAGAGGCTGCCCAGCATTTTGGATGGAAATAAGGGCTTAGCAGGGAGTATATCCTCATGCAGCAGCTGAACGACTTTTAATTGGAAATCGGCAATGGGTGGATTTTCGCTGTAATCGAGATACAGCTAAGATGTTTCGCTCTATGGGAAGAAAAAATAACCGTCTACCTGTCTGCCGTACACATCTCCCTTTTAAATTATGTGATAATGAATTTATAGCCTTTGAAACGTTGTTTTTGTGATTTTCCGCAACGTGCAAATTTTCGCTGCAATCGAGCACAGCAAAGATTTGGTACTTATTCGAGAAAAAAAAACTCTCTAGTTTCCAGTGCCAGGCTCTTCCTTATGTATGAACAAAGTTGATCCCATTGAAAGGTGAAGAACTCGCTTCCGTCTGAAATTCGTGCGTTATTTTCTAGCTAAAAGCCGTCATGCAAGCTTGGTTGAACCTGTAGTGTGTTTCATGTAGAGCCTGGCCATACAACTTGGATCGTTTTTACCGCTCTGCGAAAGATGGTTCCTGAATGCTATCTCAATACGCGACGCAGCCACAGCAACTCAATGCGTCTTGTGTTGTTTCGGTTAGAGGGTGTCATTGTAGAGTTTTTTCGAAGTTTCACTCTGTGCATTACATTACTTCTTAGGAGCTAACCTTTTCAATGTCAAGCGCTTTTGTTCTATTTTTTTGTAGACCTTCTTAGATACTCAGATACCCATTCAGGGCACATCATTGGTTGGGGATTTTGGTGAAGCCCGTACGACCCCCCCCCCCTTTTTGGGGGTTCGGTACGACCCCCCCCCTGTAGGGGATTCCCCAACCAACGATGTGCCCTGTACCCATTCGGTAAGATTCGCCTAACACACAACCTATACAGCTACGCCTGATGAAACCGCGATATTTCGATACACTCCACAGTCACCATGGGGAGAGGGAGGGGGGTCGTACCGATACCCCCAGTTTTTCGCAACGTGATGCTTGACCCTGTTGAGCTCCCTCCTTTGCTCAACGGTAGTTTTTTGGGGTGAAAACAGGAGAGATTTCCAGAAAAGGGGTAGAAAGTCAAGGGGAATGCAAGTGGATAATAAGATAACGGTGGGGAAACCAGCGGAGGAATTTTGAAGCACGGTTCTGTTTTGATGAAAATTTCTCCCAACAACAGGATCTGTCAAGATATCCTAAACCAATAGGAACATAAGATGCCTCACAAAGATCGCTCAACGGCGAGCTCCGTAACACGCCCAGCAGGAGTCTCTTTTAGAGAATTCTTTTTGCCGCACATCACAGCCAGAGCCGCGTTTACGGTCCAGACAGTCTGCTCTATAGTTTACCTCCTGGGAGCAGGTCAGATGGCAAAAAGTCGACAGCTGTTGCTCAACAAACGCCCTCTTTGATATAAATAGTGTGTCCCTGGATATGCGGGATGAGCTTTCTCTGATCGTTAGCCGCGCTTACACGTTTGCGATTAGGTGAAGTGCCCAAGCCGGACAAACGGCCGAGATCGTTCCCGTATGCAGGCGCTTATCTAGCCCGCTGCATCGCACGGCCAGATCCTCCCAGCCTTTGTCACTTTTCTCTCACTCCGCCATTTTATCGCCGTCTTCGAAAGTGGTTTTAGTTTATGCACTGATCGCTTCGGCTTCTCCTTCCGCACCTGCGGAGATTTCTGCTATTCTCGTTTATTACCGATTTGCTCTCCAACTCTCCTTGACTTGTAAAAGTCTTCCATTAGCATATGCGATCCTCGTTGAACCTTTACTATTTTGTTTCTTTCATATGAAATTCAAAGTTTTGAGGCCTCAGCTGTCGTAGCGAAAATTTGGGACACTTTCTAGTTTTAGACACTTTCTGGTTATATTTCCTTTAATCAATTAAATAGATGAAAGACATGGAAGATCTATTTTATCTCCTTTGCGATAATTTAAGTCTTTCCGATAAGCCAGTGCGCCGAAAACCCTGGCTGACCATACTTTGGAGTAAACAAGCATTTTCTTGGGAACATGTAAAAGCAGTGGGATGCACGGCGTATCCCGAAAGATCAGTGGACATCGCATATTCTTAGCAGTTGCGGCAGTTGGGGGGGGGGTACATATGAATCCTCTGAAAATTTCGTAATTCTGACTCGCGACAACGATCGAGGCGCGAGATCTTCGCCAAAGATCTGGATTCTTTTTTCCTGCAATGCGATCCTTTCCGCCGATTACTTTCTTAACCTGTTCTTCTAAACGATTCAATTCTTTCTATGCCATGTGTATTTTCCACGCTCATGTGACTATCATTCATGAAAGATCCAGACTTGCGGCTTTGTTCAATCCCTTATTGGGATGCGCCACGCACTATACATGCATTCAGAATCGCAGCGGCTCTTGAAGGTGATTCAGCCTATAAAAGGAATTTGGGTTAGCCTATGAACAACTCAAAGCCAGTGTTTTATTCTCTAAGACAACTCTGATAGTCG
>MU967043.1:6908-21251 GCA_036418165.1 Cooperia oncophora | reverse complement strand
AGCCCCTCCTCCGCAACTTGTTGAAAGCGGGTAAGCGACAATAGTCGGTGGGAAACGCCCTACACGAACGATATAATACAGATTTGTCCCTGCCGAAAAAACAGACAGGCGCCGCGCCAAAGCCACCCTGAGACACGCCCCATCATCCGCAGCGAACAAGACTGTAAGTCGATTGCGGATGACGCTGATCTTATGGTTTAAATTAAACGTATTTTTTCAGATATATGCTCACAGTAGCGGCTGTGTGCGGCCTTTCTGGAGCTGTGCTGTCGTCATTTCTGCCTGGATCTCGTATCGTTAATGCACTAAGCTCAGGTACAGCACTCTGTTTCAGATAAGAAGTCATTGTCACAAGTCGAAATCAAGTAGTCAAATAAGTCATTTAAAAAAAAACTATGTTTAGCTCGGTAGGGGGAATATTTTTCGGGTTGGGTAACATTAACAGCTTCAAAAAAATTTACAGGTCTCACAAAGCTGCGAAGTGGTACAAATTAGCCATTTTGATCACAGGGTGACCTGTGCAAGCTTAGCTAACAATAGGCAAGTGCCATATAGTGCCCCCGCAAGCCGAACTGCGCTGAAATTTAAACAGCTGAACTTACTAAGGTTAACTGAGATATAGGCGCTTCAGCTCATGTATACCCAAAACCGATCAATCAATTTTACGATTAGTTATTATGGAATATTGAAATCTGCGGAGAATAGAGACCTAACGCCTAATTAGTCCCTGGCGGCGGTAATTGCCTGTAACTGGTAACCTCAAAGGGAGTTGTGTAGGTATTAGAAATAAACCTAATTCGAAGCCAATGGTTTTGGTTTCTTCTGAGCGCAGGTGACTGAGCCTCCGAGTCTAACCCCTTCATAAAATAGACGGATAATAATTCTGAACTGTTTGTGTATACAACTCGCGAGCAGCGTAGTCGTTTATTATGTCGAAGCGAAGCCGAACGAAAAGTGAACCATACTCGACAAACAGTCTTTTATACAGGAATGATCTGGTGTTGCTCAGTACTACTATCACTTAGAGTAAACAACTACCATCATTCCTCAACACCTCCCCCCTACGAATATGATGTATATTCATTCATTCTTGGATTCACTTTTGAAGACGGCTGGTGGCTGTGGTGTGTTTTACGCCTTGCTTGTATCGCGCGGGCAGCGACTGCATCTCGATTCGTATGTCCTTTGAATAGGTCGAAGTCTTCTTTCTGGTCGTGCTTCGTTCTTCAGCTTCTTCTGTGGAGTTTTCTTTCAGCATGGGACATAGGTATCTCTGCTCTATAGTAGTGATTCTTTCATCTGGTCGAATTTGAGTAGACTTGTCTGTCTCGAAATTGAGATCTTCGTCAGTAGTCATACATGAATTGACATGAAGGTTCTTCAACGTGAAGTTGGAATCGTTTTCTTCACGTTCAGGCGGTATTCCTTTTTGTCGTAGATTTTATCGACAGACCTCCTGGTTTCGTGATGGAGCTTGACTGCCTTCCTGAAGCATTTTGTGACGTTTCGATATTTCTTCGTCCTTCTGGACTGTCCTTCCAAATCGACTTTCTGGTCTGTGCTAGTGTTTATCGTCAACACCGCCTTCGAATCTTCTTCGACTTTCCTCTGCAGATACGCATCTGCCAAGTCGATTTGTGTGGAATTCTGTCCTCTATTTGGCCTTCTGCGCACCTTTTCTGTAGGAGGTGATGAATGCTGATGCAGTGGTAGGGCGTCGTTCAATCTTGTTGAGAAGTCGGCACATAAACGAATCTGTCCATTCTTCTTCTTGACTGCAACGACGGGTGCGACCCATTCCGAATGATCAGCTGGTGAATCACACCAGTGGAGACCAAACGATCAATCTCTGCATCTAATTCTGGCACGGAGGCATAAGGGACTGGTCGCTTCTTTTTGAAAACAGGTATTGTGTTTTCCTTCAAGAACAACTTCGCTTTCCTTTCTTGCATGACAAGCTGCAGTGAAACTTCTGCGTATCGCTTCTTCAGGTCTGCATATTAACCTGTGGGGTCTCGGATTCCGTCGCTCCACCATTCGACAGTGGTTATTTGCTTTGAACTCTTGTATGCGGGAAGTTGAATAACATTCAAACGCAAGTTAGATTTGTATTTCCGGTGTACGTACAAAGCCATTTCTTTAATTTCGTTCCCGTTAGTAGGTCTTCACGAGAAGTCGGTGGAGAATATTCATCAATCTCATCGGTGATGTCTGCATTTTTTAACTGGCATATTACAGGATTCCAAGGGTGGAGATCCGAGCTTTTTCCATGTTCGACGAGATATCAGCGTGATATCTGCTCCAGTGTCGAGTTGGAAACGTAGAGGATGTCCTCTGACATCGACATCGACGTATGTTCTTGCTTTCTCAGGGGCAAAAGTTGCGACATTCCGGCATTGCTTCCTTTTACGACGGTGGTGCTGCCTTTTCGGTTTCTTGGAGATCTGTTTGAACGTTGGAGCAAGCGCTCATGAATGTGGTCTCGAATCCGAGAGCATTTTGACCTTCTTTTTCTTGACCATGGATGTCATGGTTTGTTCCATATTGGCGTTATGGCTCTCAAGCTGTGAATTTTCACAGTAGGAAGAGATATTCGATGATCAGGCGCGTCTTCGCTGCGTATGGAGCCTACCGCAGCATTCGAAGATCGACCTTCCTGGAGTGAGGGTCCTGACCTCGACGACTGCAAAGTCTTCGCGCGTGTAGTCCATTTCCTTCAAGCAAGCTTCTTCGTCCATCCGCTTGATCATATTAGCGTACTCTCGAAACGGTATGTTGTCTGGAGTCAGTGCTGGGCAGGTTATCTTCAGACACTCATATCGTCGACGAATTAGCGTTTTCTTGGATGCGAATAACTTTTGGAGCTTTGCTACTGTGGAATCGAGGTCAATCTCGTGCGGTTGTAACGGAAGAATATCGTCTGCATACCTGCGATACGCGCTATCCTCCAGTTTCAACAGAATAAAATCTCTCTTCTTGCTATCTGGCACACTCGACTCTCGAATCATTGGGCCGTACCTTTTATACCAGTAGTCGAAAGTGTGTCCGGTTTCTTCATCTGGTTCGAACTTCTGAACTTCCTTATTCAACTGGTCATACTGGCCATCCTGACAGTCTTTGCCATTATTCCTATTCGGCGCAAGGGAATTGAACAGCATTTTCATCTCTTCATGCTGAAATTGAAGTTGTTGTATCATAGATAATAGTAACATCAAGGTGGTGGGCAGGATTGGAGTCTGAGGTTGGCATTTGAGATTTGCTTGGTAAGCTTGTTTCCTAGTAGTCTTGGGTACGGGTGGGTCTGGAGTCTGGTGCTCCTGATCGACAATGTTGTGTATCACACCGCGAGCAGCGTAGTCGTTTATTATGTCGAAGCGAAGCCGAACGAAAAGTGAACCATACTCGACAAACAGTCTTTTATACAGGAATGATCTGGTGTTGCTCAGTACTACTATCACTTAGAGTAAACAACTACCATCATTCCTCAACAGGAAAAATGTTTTGACTTCAACCCCTTTTTCATTTTTGATAAAAGAAGTGGGGATCCTGAGAACTCTCTGAAAAGAAGTTTGAAGTTGGATGGGTAGTATTATGGGTCAGGTCGTATCAGAGGGGGGAGATGGAGGGATCATATTTTTTTGCTCTGCAGACAGGAGATTTTGTAGGCGCGCTTTGGCAGTTTACGACTTGTTGTCCTTTCTCAGAAATAAGGAGGTAGAAATGATAGCGATTGAACGGAATAGGTACTTTCTCACAGTTTGTGGGCTCAAGAAGTTGTTTCGCGTTGAAGGCTTCCCCTGTGCATCTGAACATGCGCCCCAGGTTTTTCTCTAGGGATAATTACAATATGCGCTTCTACTTTCTGCAAAAAAAAATAGGGAAATGGAGTACGGAGTTGGGGTTTAGTTTGCTTCTGTCATGGCAATTAATAAAAGGTAACATTTCAGATCGTTCTTCCTCCTACGCATGATATACTCGCCGAGACAGTGATGTCGAGTGTTTATCTTCATTTGTCTCTTGGATTATGATTAATAGAACGTTCTTCTGCATGTGGGTCTCCTACATCTCGTGAAAATGGTCGTATCGTGAGATTTCAGCTCACATTTTTTCACACAAATAAGTACTTTGGCCCCCAAAAACTGCAACATGATTCTTCAGAGTATCTAATGTGAAACTTGCTACTACTACACCATCTTGTGGATGGGTTAGTGGCAAGTGCAAATGGTAAATTTGATGCAGACCGTCCCCCCTGAATGACAGAAAAAAAATATAAAGCTGAATGTACATCACTGGCACCGCATGTCGTTTTGACGGGGACCTTCCAAAAGCTCTTCATTAACGACCAAAGACTTTATCTTTTAATTGGCTATTTAAAATTACCCAAAGTAAGAATATAAAGCTTAAATAAACACCAGGGATATTTAAGCGAATTTTTTCTAGGTTTGTTTGGTGTTTCTACAACACTACAGAGCGGAACCTGTGGGGATTCTACACGAGACCAGCCAATACAGGTAAGATACCATCTCCTAAGAAACCTACCGTCCACCTCTCATGATGTCTTGGTGCTTCAGACCGATCCGTAAGAAGCGACAACAAGTCACTCTGAGTGGAGATGGGGACAGTATAGTGACCAGCGCCTTGATACAAGACACTGACGACGACGACGACGACAACGATAGCGACACCTCCTTCGATACGTCGGTATTCGTCCATATGGCGGTGGCGAACAGGGAGACCCAGCGACTCCAGCGCAGACTTGAGAAGGTGAGGAAGACGGTGGATCTTCATGGATCTTTTGAACGCTCGCTGTTTTAGAGACAAGAGAAAGATCTCTCTGAGAAATCGCCTGTTTTGGTGAAATCCGTCTCGCGCTACAATTCTATGGTACGTTACTATTCTATGGTTGCACCTTGTCAACGGTAAAAATGCCTAATTTTTCCTAGGGAACATTGAAGGAAAAGAGAAGTCCAGAACATCACAACTGCATAGCTGAGTCGTGCTCGGCACGCGAATATGAGGGTGAGTCACGGCATTTCAAAGGCAAAGTCCGCGATCATTCGCCATCACAGATAGTGGATTAGGGGTTTGCATACAGACGACAAGGTGCTGAGTAACTCGACAGTGAAGAAAAAAAAACAGAAAAAAACATGCCTACTGCCCTAGATGGTACCCCATTTCGATCCAGTTTGTATTATACGCGCCCAGTTAATTCCAACATTCCGCCCTCATCCGCACAGCTGATTCTTTGATAAGATTTTTCGACCGTACAAGTGACGACTTTCCTGTTTTTTGGTGGCAGAATCACCGGGGAAATGGAGGCGTCCACTAGACCAGTTCACACGTGTAAACCCCTCCATTACAATATTTAGCGGCGTAACCGGGGTACAAGAAGATCTTCTCGTTTTCCTCCCTAGCGATAGTCCCGCGCCATCGAGGGTTCCGCTGTTCTTGTCAGGATTAGCCACTATCCAGGACATCTTCACCCGCGGCATTCAGTTCAATGAGGCCCTTCTTGCTGAAGTCCTTCCACCGCTCCTTTGGAGCTCCTCGTGGTCGCCTGTCCTGTACACGAAGTCCGTACGTTCCCTATTGGGTGGGCCTTATGCCTTCCGAGCAAATCTTCTACCAGGGCACAAGTGTCTATTATAGCACTTCAGAAATAGCACAAATCAGAGATGCGATGACGATAGCAAGACTGCGGCCCGTCATGGGCTGAAACCCAGTCTACGCTGATCGTAAAGGTAGAAACAGAGGAGCATTGTGCTTCTTTCAAGGTGCATGGCTTCATCTTGGGCGGTAAACAGTAGGGCGCGCTAATGAAGTTGTAATGAATACCTGACTCCTCCCGACCAATCAGCGTGGAAAACCTCCGAGTTAGCCACCCCATTCGACACCGGTTTTCTAACAGTTCCGCAGCTCCCACACAGGGAATTCACGCAGGTTAACCATTGGAATAGTGGCCTTCTGAATGTCTTAGAAAAACGTTCAGATTATCAGTGTCTCACAACTTTTCCCTCAGAGCAAATGAGGCGTTTGTTCCTAGGTAAGTCAACGATTTCAGAAGCAACACCTCGACCACATCTGTTCGCACGGGAGGTGCCAGAGGTACCATATGTGCAGACGTTCAACAACAATCGCCGGTCATCGACTCCGATTGATCCGTGTGATGAATACAAGTAAGCATAGTCTTCTTGTTGATCTTCCACGCCCTACATCATTGTACCCGCTTCAAGGAAGGCGAAATGGGTTCTGGCTCTGTTCCTCATGTCGACTATCCTCTTCAGTCAAATTGCTGTCCTCTCTGGATTCGAATCCGTGAGTGTTTGCTGGGTTTATCGGATTATCTGGTGGAGGAGTTCCTACGTACATACATATTGGCATAGCGTCCTACTTCTATCAGCGGCTGCCCGCCCCATAGTAGCAAGCGGCGCCAGCCTATTTCTATCAGTACCTGCACGTCCTGGAGTCGTACTGACTGGTGGAAACGAGCTGGCGCCGCGCCGAAAAGTATGCACACAGGAAGGCCTCCAAAGAACGTACCGATGCCGATTGTATGGAAATGCATTTCCAAAAAAAAACTATATATTCTCCTGCAGGTCTCGTCGTCAGTGCTCTTATCACTATTTTTTGTGATCGTTTTTATCTCGATAGTTCTTGGATTGCGGCTGACTACGAATGACTACCTGCACAGGTTAGTACGACCCGGGTAATTGTGGGGAGATCTTTGGTGCGGCGTAAGCGTCGTTGCAAAAATCGTTTCGCGCGCGACATTTGCACCAGGACCTAGTCGTTTTCATACTAAAGTGGTACATTTCGAGCCAACAAAGCAAGAAATATTAAGTAATGGCTGCGCCTCGTCGTATCCGATCTCGCGGCCTCAGTGGTATCATTTTTTAATAGCTCTGGTCTTCCAGGAAAAAAATTGCTATATTTGGCGCATGAGGCGCTTTTCTCAGTTGGGCTTAGTAGGGGCACGGAATGGTGCCCGGTGAAGCTCGTGCAGGCCACTTTGTAGGACCTGTGGGTGCCTATGAGCCCGCCGGTCCTTTTAGAGGAATATTTCTAGCTCAAATTCCTGGGGAAATTAAAACATCTAACAAATACGCAGATTGTTCTGTTGCAGGAGGCAAGTGTCGGTTCCGATGTTCCCCTACTTCTCATATCTCACGTTGTTTGTACTGATCTTCGCCTTGGCGTCAACGAAATTCTTCGCCTTAGCGCTCTATGCTATTTGGCTGTTGACTGGTAAGCGATCAGCCATCAAACGGTTATTCCTAAGATTTTCAGTTATGAAGAGAGCCGAGTTAAAAGGGGAAAGAATTCGGTAAACGGATGAAGTATTAATTAGGGCTCTTTTGAGATATGCCACGCGCTGGATTTCCAGTCGCAATAGTCATTTTTTTGAATGCGCTCTTGCGACTATTGTAATTTTTCGCTTCGTCACGCCCATACGGTGCGGCCACGCGCGGCAACTTTTCGGCATGTATCAGCTTATTGTTGGGGCAGCAGAACTCACACGAATTCAAAGGCAGCACTCGCGTTCATTTGATGTTCCTACGCCCTCCTTAGATATCGTAGCTTTGTCGACAAGGTGGAGGATGTACTAATTTCGCAGCTCAAAAATACGAGAGGATGGCGCCACCCGCTTGTGAAGAGGATGCCGCCCCCCACCTGGCTGCCATAACTGCTTTGGCTTAGCCTTTAAAGGCTGAGCCCGTTTCAAGAATAATGAGTTATGGAGCTCATATAATGCGTGATCCAGTAGTGAAGAAAGATGAAAAAAAATCTGGAAACGGCCTATATAGAGCCTATGCTGCCTAGGTGGGCGGGGCGTCCGACTCTTCTGCTTAGCAGACGTCGCTGTCCTCTCGCCTTTTTTAGATGCATGCATCCTCATAGAGGGAGGCTATGATATCCAGAGAGGGCGCATCAAATGAACGTGGGCGCTGCCTTAAAGCAGAGGCAAGGCTCCATGCAGAGCGAAATCTAACTTATCGTCCCTTGAGAGCTCAATTTTTTGAAAGGCAGGCAGGATAACTCGTCTGTCGGATGCGGCGTCGCTCACCACGCCCACCACCGCGGCATATTACGAGATACCTGCGAGATATCTTGCCACATACGGCGGCCCTATTTCGTATTATCGGCCTTTTATCATTGTTCCTTGTAATTGTGCAGCACTTTCCACCCTTCCCCCCTCTCATCGGAGAACTAAAAAAAAGACAACACGGCTGCGTATTGCCTCCTCTCTTTGTATACTTTTCTGCCTCCCTTTCGTCTGCGCTCGCACGCTCTCGCAGGCACGCCTCTTGTTGCCTCAGATGTGGACGCTCTTGCATTCCTGCGTTCCACAAATGGCCATGGGAGAAACAGGCTTTACAGCACTGTAGTTGTGAGGGTTTTGCCCATAACTATGCCATCCTGCGATAATCCATGAGTTCAGGTTTGGTGCTGTACTTCTTCTACGGATACTGGAACAGTACTGAGCGGCATAACAACGTTAGCAACGACTGCCCCAACGACGAGGACAGCGAAATGTATCGGGCGATCATCGGAAATGATTACGCAATTCAATACGAGTAGTTATACTCACCTGAGCACTTACCCCCACTACCGGTATATGACTGAGGACCAAAAGACCCACATGACTCGTGGTGTGCTTCTTATTACGCAATAATCATTTCTCTTCTATGCTATGTGCTTTTGTTCAATATTGATTAACCATCAAGAAATCGATTCGGATCTCGACTTACTGCTTGTATATACTGCTTACTTTGTTCTCAATCAATTCTTGTGACCGACTATTGAAAGGAATTGGACATTTGCTCCTCATTGCTTGCAGCTTTATAGAATGCTTCTGCACTGAAACCGGTGAGAAAGAATAAAGTTTGTCTGAAAATTGACAGCGAGTAAAATGTGTATTGGGGACTGACTGTGTACACGTGTACTGTAAGTGCGGACCAAGCTCAGCGAGGACGTTCAAGTCATTCTTGCCATTCTTGCTCATTCTTGCCTGTAGGAATTCCCTAGCATGTAAGCGGCTTCGTTGATATATGTCCTGAAGGGGTTCGGAAACGAGTCAGGATGGGATTCAATCCTACAAGGGAAACCAGTACTAGTACCCATACCAAAAAGTGCAAAATTATAGTTAAAATGCTCTCTTCAATAAAGGTTCGTTTCTGATCAACGCGATGGCTCAAAGCGCTGAATGAGTCGTCGGCGCTGTTTATCGACGGGGCATTCTGCTTTTCATAGATTTGCCAACCCATCTAGGTACCCTTTTTTCGAGTTGACACGTTTTAGGATGGTGGCTAGACGATCTTGCTCCAGCTTCACAAGCGTTCACAAGTTTTACCAGAGTGAGATTTGTAAACCGGAACCAGGGAAGCAATTATAATACAAAATGCCCCCCGTCGATAAACAGCGCCTGAGTCGTCGCATTCGCCGCTACCTTAGAATTGTTAGAACGGGATCTATGGCTTTTGTGATGGCCGCGGAGCCGCAACGCCTATGCCAAACGTTCATCTGGGGAGGCTAAACGAACATGTTTTCCGCCTTAAAGGATAAAGGATAAAGTCTTCGCCGTTGATCAATCCCTTTGTGGGATGCGGCACGCATTCTACTTCCATTCAGAATCGTAGTGGCTTATTGAATGCGATGTGGCCTATACAATGACTTGCGGTGGCCAGCCGATGTACAAGTCAGTGTTTTATCCTCCCAGACGAATCTGGTACCAATTTACCGTCCCCGGAGGGTAGAAGGCTTGGTTGGCCTGGGCGGGTGTCGACCTGGGATTCGAACCCAGGACCGCGCGAGTGGTAAGCGCGCCACTTGTCACTACACCACCTCCGCCTTACCGCCTTGGTGACCCCAGAATTTTTCACAAAAGCGTTGAATAACTGTACATTACAAAACACTCCTGCACTCGGTTGTGTGAGGATACCCATCAACCCACTTTTTAAAACTGCTGAAACACTCTAAAAGCAACTGCATAAGAGGTGGGGGGGGCGTCAAATTCGGGGGAACAGGAACAAATTAGGGAAACGGAGATTGAAGACCTGCAAAATCTCGAGCCCAAGATAATTGAAGCTGAGTCGCATGAATGGTATTGGTGACCGTATGTTCTTACAGGAGCAACTCGTTACACACAATTCTCTTCGCAACCTAGAAGCAACACAGGAGAACCTTCTTGGGAGGAATGCCGGGTTAGGCCTGCTAAGATTAGCATCATAGAGGATACCTCTTGACTATATTAACCAGTTTCCCAGAGACTCCTTGTGGGGAAGATAAATTGACAAATAGGTCCCCGGTTGTGCCGCGTGCCATCCGTCATGGTATGAGTGATCCATCGAGCCACCACTTTTGATAGCCGAGGGCTTACAGGCGGTTGACGACTGTCAGTTAGGTACACCCGAGTCTTGTCGCAAGACTGCAGGTGGTAGCCTCCAGATCCTCTTCGACTGTCTATTTTCTGTGGTTCTGTGGCACTACTCATGGTCAAAGGTTGGATTTATCAGTGATCTTGTTCAAATGACCTATCACTTCAATACTGTCCACCCACTTCAGTTATCGATAGTGGCACTGTCCTCCCGTCTCAGCTATGTCATTCCGATTCAAGGGCCCTTTCTTGTGATCAATCACTTCGTTTTTTTATGACTTGATGGCTGCTTTCTGCAGGATCTTCCCTTTGGTTTACATCTTGTATTCAATAATTTATTGCTTAATCTGTTTCAATTGTATCTTAGGAAGTATAGAGTGGTGACTGAGCACATATTCCAGCTCGAAAAGCCCCTCCTGCTCTAACTAGATACATGTTGGAAATGAATGCGGCCGTAATAATATTAAGGGAGGGTATTTGACGTCCTTCACAAATCTGCGATTCACGCAGTGGAGATAAAGACCCTTGCCAAACCAAACTCTTAACGGGACTTCGGGGTTGGTTAACCGAATTAAATTACATTGTCCCTACTTGGCTGACTTTTGCCTACCTTTTGTACGAGGAGTACTTTGATTTTTTTTCCCAAGAGCGTTACCGCCGATTTTTAAACTGGGATGCGGATCCTATAGTACGCTTCCATGGCGGATCTGGAGTCATAAAATCAGGGGATCAGACCATCCAAGTGCAAGCTGGGCGCATCATTCCTAAGGCATTGTTCACAGTCTGCGACCCTGACGAAGACGGGTGGGAGAAAAGCAAAAAATAGTCACTCGTGGAGAATTACGCCAACGCTGGCTTTCGCCCAACCGCGAGGTTTCGGCGAAAAGCGAGCTAAAGATGGCGATATCGAATTCGCTGGAAAAAAACGCGAGCGATCGAGCTAGGGTTTCGTAGAGGCGAAAAACGTCGCGATTTGGCGAAACGCCCGTCGATTCGTATCAAAACCCTTTCGTCCCATCGCCAGACTCTTCGCCCAACCGCCAGTCGATATGTTCGCAAAAGCTTTTCGCTGAACCGCTGCGTTCCAGAGAAACGCTAGGTCGCAGACTGTGAACAATTGCCTAAAGAACCCCGAGAATTTCTCGGCAAGTGGGTCATGTTTGAGCTGCATGGGAAGGCAGTCGTGGTTCATTTGTTGGATGAGATCTGCATTAAAATAAGAAATCGTGGAATTTCCAAATGCGAGTGGGTGTTCACAGTTTTCATGCGCCTTCAATTGAACTTTTTGTGATTTTAGCGAGATGATGAATGGTGAAAGTTCTGAGAAGTGTTGTGTTGAAAAGGTGTAGTGTATAGGCGATAATGGTAATGAGTTTTTCAATAGACAACCTCCTCATTTGCCTAAAAATACTACGTGCAGTTTAGTGCAATATGTATAGGGCTTAAAGCTACGGCCAAAACAGTGAGCGTATTTTTGAATGTGCTGGTCGACCGAAGCTTCAGCCCAATATTAGGCGTCGTCCTCAAGCTTTGGTGATTCATTGAAGGATCATGCATAGTCGGAGCGATTCGGAAACGCAACTCCTTTCCTTTACAAGAGAAGGAATTGGGGTAGATAGCGGCATTGGGGGCCAGGTGTTTCGTACGATAAAGCTTAACAGCCCACTTCAGGACTATAAAGTCGCCAACAGTTAGCTCAGAAAGAAAATCGTCATCTGTCTATTGGAATTTCACGGAGGGATGCAAAAAAAGGCATAGTCTTTCGCGTTGATCATCTTTTTGAGATACGTGCACCCACTAACTTCGGAATCGTTGCTCACTGAAATCGATGTGCTCTAATTACATGAGTGCCGGTGGCCACGCGATGCACACATAAGCGTTTTTATCCTCCCAGACAAGTCTGGTTCCAATTTACCGTCCTCGGAGGGTAGAAGGCTTGGTTGGCCTGGATGGGAGCCAGAGCGGGGATTTGATCCCTGGACCGAGCGCGTGATAAGTGCGCCACCGCACTCACATCGTTCACCAGGAACACAGAAGGTGGAAAAAGCAAAAGAAACTTTTGAGATCCTTAGAGAGAATACTTCTTGTGATTTGGCAGACCGCCCACAGTGTGCTAGGGTTGGAATGCCGTTCACCGATCTTGAGAAACAAATGGAGACGATTGGACAACTGAAATCCCCAATGCTTTCTAGAAGCCTTATATCTGCTCTCAGCGGGCACTAGATTCTGAGAGGGCAGCACGAACTTTTATTTGAAATTTCTCCAATTGTATTTAGCAATGGAATCGCTGCTGTCGTGGGTTGCCAACGAGGAAAATCTTACCCGAATCGCTGAGGGTAAAACTAAAGTGATCTATAAAATCAAAGGGAATGAGGTGAGAGCTTAAAGGATTCTGCTGCTAGTCTTGAAAACCGTATGCTATGCGGTAGTGCGGTTCATTGCCGGTAAGCAGAAGATGCGGGTTCGAATCCCGTCCGTGGTCCGACTTTTGCCCACAACTCAGCATTCTTGTGATAACTTTCGGATCGCGCACTGCGGCGTTAAACAGCAGTTATCAAACAATAACAGCTTATCCTATTATTGTTGAACAAAATCCCGAGTCACGGCGTCGCGCGGAGACTACATAGATACTCCACGTTGGTCGCATAGGCGGAGACAGAACACTAGTGTTCACGTCATAGCTGTGTACGTGGATCTCCAGGCTGCAACGGGAAGGGAGAACGCCGAAGAGAAAGTATGGCATCCTCTTCCCGCCCATGTACCGCCCATGCGATCAGCGTGGACTGTGCCGTCAATGCAAGCGCAAGGCCCAGCCCTTTTCCTGGGCAGGTCCCTGCCCATTTTCGGCCGCTGTCGTAATTTCCACAACTTTTCTATTTTACGTTCAGGAGTTTGTGCTGATCCGCTCGAAAGATCAACTGACAGCCTTTAATGCGGCTCGCAAAAATGACTTGGAGGGCAAAGCGGCAATCGCCAATAAGACCACCGTGAATGTTTTTAAACTTCTGAAAGAGATAGGTAAATAAAACCATATTCAAACAGTTTACACTTGAAATAAATGGGTCATATTTTGCAGGCATTGTAACCCATTTTGTCACAGCTGCAAGCAATTGCGAATTTATTGCCAGGCAATGTAAAATGATTCCCATTGAATGGGTGGCCAGACGTATAGCCACTGGATCGTTCCTCAAGCGAAACCCTGGCGTTCCAGAGGGATATCGGTTCAGCGAGCCAAAGATTGAGACTTTCTACAAGGTGAGTCCACAAATTAGTGGAAAGAAGGATGTTAAGGATTTGGAATAGGATGACGCCAACGACGATCCACAGTACTCCGATGAGCAGATTTTGTGCTCCAACTTCGAATTCAATGGAGTGAAAATTGGCAAACCTGAGGTTTGTGATACGTCTTGATCTGTTAGGAGTACTCTCGGTAGTGTAGTGGATAAGAATACTGTCTGGAATGCACAGGTGTAAGTTCGTATCCCATCCGAGAACAAGCGATTTGCCCGTAGATAAGGCTAATTATAGCAATATTTATACGGAGCTATGCTAGATATCGTGCCATCTCGGAATGAGTGTGCCAAGAGATCCGAGTTGCGGTGCCGCGGTGAAGCGTCGCTGACGTCGCGCGAGTGGCCCATTCTGTACACCACGCATTATGGCACGGTTCCTTTTCGCAGCCACAAATTCAAACGTTGGCCTAAAATCGAAGCTGAGAAGCTACTTACTCAGTTCCTTTCGAGTCCTACCAGGAAATATCCTACCGTAAGGCATAATTTTTGCAGAATACCTTTCCCTCGAAAACGCTCTGCTCTTTTAAGATCCCTTCCTCGTTCTCCGTCCTATCTATCGTCTTCCAAAGAATTTCCCCATTTTTCCACCACTTTTTCGTAGTTTTTCCTGAAGTTCTCCTATTTTCCGTCAGAAAACTGTCGTCGAGCGGAGAAGAGGAGGGATGAGCACGTTTT